>JAJMDF010000254.1:0-49968 GCA_030573475.1 Hanseniaspora thailandica (nom. inval.) | reverse complement strand
GCCAAGAAGACCACTGCCCAACCTACCTTATCCTCATACGTCACCAACAACGGCAAAAAGAACGTTGTCATCTTAGGTTCTGGTTGGGGTGGTATCTCATTCCTTCAACACATCGACGAAAGCAAATACAACGTCACCTTGATCTCCCCAAGACCTCACTTCTTATTCACTCCATTATTACCATCCACCCCAGTTGGTACTGTTGATGAAAAGTCCATCATTGAACCTGTTGTCAACTTTGCCGTTAAGAAGACTAAAGGTAACGTTTCTTATTACGAAGCCCAAGCTACCAAGATCAACCATGCTGACAACACCGTCACCATCAAGTCCTTCTCCCACGTCAACCCATTCGGTTCCTCCAAGAATGCCGACTCCATCAAGAAGAACGACTCTGCCGAAATCAAGTACGATTACTTAATCTCTGCTGTTGGTGCTGAACCAAACACCTTTGGTATTCCAGGTGTCCAAGAACACGGTATGTTCTTAAAAGAAATCGAACACTCTCCAAAGATCAGAAAGCAATTCATTGAAAATATCGAAAAGGCCAACTTATTGCCAAAGGGTGATCCAGAAAGAAAAAGACTATTGACTTTAGTCGTTGTTGGTGGTGGTCCAACTGGTGTTGAAACTGCTGGTGAATTACAAGATTACGTTGACCAAGACTTAAAGAAGTATTTGCCTTCCATTGCCGAAGAAGTTCAAATCCACTTGATCGAAGCCTTGCCTGTTATTTTGAACATGTTTGAATCTAAGTTGACTTCATATGCCCAAAAAGTCTTGGAACAAACTTCCATCAAGTTACACTTAAAGACTGCTGTTTCTGAAGTCAAGGAAAAGCATTTAATTGCCAAAACCAAGATTTCCGACACTGAATCTAAAGTTGAAGAAATTCCATACGGTACTTTAATCTGGGCCACTGGTAACAAGCCAAGATCCATCGTCACTGATTTAATCAAGGAAATTCCAGAACAAGAAGGTTCCAGAAGAGGTTTATTAGTTGATGAAACCTTAAAGGTCAAGGGTTTGAACAATGTCTATGCCATTGGTGACAATGCTGTTGCTGGTTTAGCTCCAACTGCCCAAGTTGCCCATCAAGAAGCCGAATACTTGACTAAGGTTTTCAACAAGAACCAAATCGCCACTGCCAAACCATTCAAATACTTACATTACGGTGCCTTGGCTTACTTAGGTGCTGAAAAGGCCATTGCTAACATAACTTACGGTAAGAAACAATTATACACCGGTGGTGGTGTCATCACCTTCTACATCTGGAGATTGTTATACTTATCCATGATCATTTCTTGGAGATCCAGAGTCAAAGTCATGTTTGATTGGGTCAAATTGGCTTTGTTCAAGAGAGATTTCTTCAAGGAATTGTAAATTTAAATCTCTCTTGATCATTTAGTTAAAAAACTAAATTAATGCCCTTATTTATTTTGAAACAAATAACAAAATTAGACATGATAAGTTTGAAATATTATGTTTAATGAAGAAATTTGAATCAATATTGTTATATACATATTCTAAGACATGTCAAAGAAAAATATTTAAAAAAAAAGAATTGATTCAGCATTTTAAATAGTTTTATTCAGTGCTATATTTCTTGTTCTATATTTGAAAACATTGCCTTCACTTTTTGAAGATTATTCTCAATCAAGTTTACATTCATCCATTCAGGCTTGTTGATGTTGATGAATCCCATTAAATTATCATTCAGATTTATAATGTAAATCCCATGTTCAGGTATTTGCAACTCTTGGAAGTTATTCGCCTTTAGTTTATAAATGCTTTGTTTATATGTTTTCAAAACATTACTTATCTTTTCAAATCTCTTTGGATCCATATTTTCAATAGTTAAGTTATCATTCTCTACATTATCGTACTTTTCCGAAGATGAACAAACCACCAAGAATGTAGTTTTTTCAAACAATATAAACTCCTTCAAATTCATCAACTCAGTTATCTTTTTCACCTTCTTTCTATACACACCTATAGTAGGTATCATTGACCCAACAATGGATGACCATGCCTTATACAAACTTTCATCCCAAATCGAGGTTGGAAATCCTTTCACATCTTCAAACCCATACATCGCACAAGTCTCCTTCAACTTTGACATCATGATATTAAACAAATTATCTCTTTTGTTTATTTGGACTAAATCCATTTTATGTATAAGCACGAAGATTTTACAATTAGGTGATGAATTTCTAAGTTTTTGTAAAACCATAGAAAAAATCTCAATGTCCTTGAGCACCTCATCTGATTCTACATCAAACACATGGATCAATACTTGTACCATTTGGAAAATATGACTTTTGTTGTTGTTGCTATCGTTATTATCTTGAAGATATGAATCCATGAAAATGTCTTGACCACCACAATCCCATAGATTTAAAGTCATGTTCCCAAGAAACTTCAAGTGGGAGTGTTCAATGTCGATTGTGGCTCCTAATCTTCGAGTGTCGAATGCTGAGTAGTTGGAAAAAATTATAGATCTCATGGAAGATTTACCTGATCCTGATCTCCCCATAAGAAGAAGTTTAGCTTTAGTTTGTTCCATTATCAAAGTGGTGTTTGGTGTTGTATGTTTTTTTTTATTTAAATTTGAAAAAGGGAGATTTTTTTTTAATCAGAAAGGTTTAAATGGCTAATCGGCACGTGTTAGGAAATGTGAAAAAACAAAATGTATGTTCAGCATTTTGTTTACACGTAGTCATGTGACCAGCCAACAACAAATTTACAATTTAAAAGTTAAATTAAAAGAAAGAATAGTTATTATTTTAACTGTAGTTTTAAATAGCTTTGAATAAAATTGTTTAACAGACAAATATTTGTTTAATTAATGTAAACATTCAATTAATTTTATTTCTTTTTTTATAAAACTTTGGATCGATATTAACAGAATAATACTATCGACATATTCAACAAACTGTATATAAAATTCAATTAACATAACAAATTGTAGACACCTACAAACATACTGGATAGAACAGCAACAGCAACACCATAGAAGATCATATTCTCAATGTCAATATCGTTCTTCATGATCTTATCGTTATGTACAAGTTTTCTTTGTGTTCTTTTATAAACATCAGTCTTCTTAGGTTCCTTACCTTCAGGCAAGTTCTTTTGAGTCATCATTTCCATGTATTGTTGGATCTTAGCGATTTGGATGTTCAACTTCAAGTAGTTTGGATCTTCAACTTGCAATCTGGACTTGATGGACTTCAAGTAGTAATCAAAGATCTCTAATGTACCCTTAAAAGTTCTAGATTTCATGATCAAATAGCATGTTTCACCTTTTCTGATTTTTATGTTGTCTTTGGTTAAAATGTCCTTGTTGTTGAAAATCAGGGACATGGTGGCAATGGCCATAACTTGTGGAATGCAACAGAATTGATAAGAAGATTGTTCCTCAACAAAACTTAAGTAGTTTAAAACATCAGTGACGTGGTTCAAGGAGTTCAAGACCATGTCGTTGATACACCAAACACCTTGTTGTTGGTTTTCTAATAAACTCAAATCCTTCAAGTTTTCACAATACTTGGAATATATTTCCTTTGGCCAGAATGATCTCTTATCCAACAAATCTTCATAATAATCTCTAGTGATGTTGACTTTTTGTAAAAATAATCCCATAGATTCCATCAACTTCTTATCGTTTTCATCAGTCAATAAAGTTTTTGAAGCAAAGCCTGCATAAACCAAAATTTCAGTCAACCCTTCACCAACCAAACCAGCTACATAGTGACAATACAAATCATAATCCTTATTAGTGTTCAAGCCGTTCAAGTTGAAGTTTTCATCAAGGATGTAATCAGCCATCCCGTTACCCATTTCATCAGTGATGTGTCTTATGATTTCTTTATACTTGGCATCAAATCCATGGTAAACATTCAAGATCTTATCAAATTCCAATAATACACACTTATCCTTTTCTGTGTCAGCATTTCCAGTGAATGTCCAATCCTTTAAGCTTAACTTTTCATGGAATGATCTTAATAATGGGATTTTGATTGAAGAATCAATGCTCATGTCATCCTCAACAGTGTCTAAGGCTCTTAGAACTAAATAGAAGATCATGATGACATCCCTCAAAGATGGGTGGAGTTGTTTGATGACCATGGCAAAGGATCTGGAAGTCAAGGTTAATAGTTCATAACATCTCTTGACATCAGCATTGGTGGTTGGTTTGGTTTCGTATAGATCTTTTTGAATGAACTTTAGAGTAAGAACAGCCTTAAGTTCTAAAGGGTGTGATAGCAATTGAGTTAGTTTACCCATTTGATAAGTAAAGTTAAATATAAAAGTGGTTATTTAGTTGTTTGGGTGTGTCTTTCTTGTTCTCATAAACCATTCATTATCAATACGTGTTGTTTGTTTTAGAAAAAATTGAAAATATCCTTAGAGGGAAAAGCTATAAAAAAAAAATTTTCGCTTGAATATGATGTGACGCCTAAAATGGCTGGCTCACGTGATTCCACATATAAATAGTTCATTATAGTCGTTTATATACCCTTTACTACTCCTCATACAAGTCTATCACCATGAAGTTGTTGTTATCTGTCATGTCAGTTTCAAAGCTTAGCACATCGCCATTTAGTTTTAAAAAAGTCAACTTCAATTGTTCATTCAAATCAATCTTTTCTCGACACTTCACTTTGTCATCCTTGATCTTCATTATAATGAAGTTATCTTTATTTGAATCATACTTTATGTCAAACTCCTCATCAAAGTTGTGCATGACATCGTTGGCTATTATTTCATTATAGGTGTTCAAATGCGTTTCTTTATAATGTGTGATGATTATGCTCTTTTGGTCTACATCATCTTTGTTGTACAACTCCAAGAAACATCCAAACTCCTTAGATATTTTAAACTTATTAATAACCCATTCAACTTTCCCGCTAATCTTTTTATCATCTATCAATTGCATACCCAAAATGCCTTGTTCATAATCCCAATCGAATTCGTTCACTTTCAAGTACATGTTCAAAAATCTTGTGATCCCCTTATCCAAGGCGTAATAGATGTTGTCATTAACATGGGCATCAACATTAATAATCTGTTCTGGTGTGTTTTTGTTGTGAACAGATATCAAGTTTTGTACTAATTCCAATTGTTGATTATTTTCGTATTTTCCGACTTTTGCATTGACTGGAATAATCTTGAATTGGATTCTTTTATTTTGTTTTTTCCACCATGACTCCATGCCCACAATTTGATCAACTCTATCATCATACATGAGTATACTCTTTAGATTTTGGAATTTCTTTATGAAATTACTTATCACAGTTAATTTATATTGCATTGTATATTTATAATCCTTTTTCAAAAAGATACAATCAAACTTCAATTCTTGATGGAAAATAACTCTATTAAATAAATCTCCTTTAAGCAGCTTCACAAACGTATCTTTGAATTTATCTTCTCTTCTTCCTGTCATCATCACTGTTAAACAATCCTTTCTATTATATGATTCATGGATTTTCTTTATAATATCATATGACCAATATTTATGATCTATTTTACATTGGTCACAATAACACTTGCCATTAATTTCATCTTTCACAGTAATTTTATATGCCTTCTTTTCTTGTATCCAATCATTGATATATGTTTCCAAGCTGAACCGGAAACACCACCATCCACCGCTGTTCTTCATGCCCTTAAATGGAATCAAGTAATCCTTGGCTCTGGTGGTGAATATGTCGCTGAAGATGGATGGCGAATAGAACATGGTTCCATCAAAGTCGTATATGTGTATGTTGCTGATTTTCTTGTTTATGTTAAGATTGTTGGAAGCATGGGGTAGTTCGTAGTATTCCAAAACATCTTTCCAGTTGTTGAAGTGCATTAATGCTTAATTGGTGTTGTTTCTAAAATGTAGTTGTTTTTCTGGTGTTGATTGTTTTTTGTCTTAAATCCTAATCCTTGACAATCATTACTATGGTGATTTTACGTAGGTTCAAAAAAAATAAAGGCAGATTTTACAAAATGGTGTGAATTTAAACTACGCATTTTTTTTTATCGGTAACAAAATCAATTCGGATATAAGAATATACTAAAGTTACCTTATTAACGTTAAAAATAATTGATGGATAATGGTAGTAGTTATAATATTAATATAGTTAAACTAATTATTATGTACTCTACAACAAAATTAGTTATAACTTTATTACATGCAATCATAAAGCGAAAGTTTTTTCAATTATTTAAAAAAATATCATTACTTTTTTGAACCGATGCTATTAAGAAGACTACTATATAAAAAAAAGAGTATATGGGGAGTGTATATACATTATTAGCCAGCTAACAGAGATTAATTATTATTACTTATGTTGTTATTCATAAATGTTAGATTATGTAAATTAGTTTAGTTATTCAAATACTGAGAAACAGTTGTAGCATAAAAACACGTGACCCACAATAAGTTTGTTTAATCAAATTATTGAATAAAAGTAATTCATTTACCATGTCGTGAACACCATTTGTTGATTTGAAATATTAAATAATATTAAGAATTTATCAAAATCAAAACTTTCGTTTTTATTCCTTTTTTTATTCAATGATTAAACATTACTACCAATTACTAATTAATTCAAATTTTTTCAAATGATCAATGCATGTATAGAGAATAATTATATCATACAATCTGTAAATATTACTAACTTTTAAAAGGTTCCAAATAATTTAAAAAAAAGTCTATAAGCTGACATTACATCCTCTATAACTCAACGTAAACAAAGCACTAACACAGCACTACATTTTTTTGGTCGAAATGCTTATTGAAAATTATTTGTTGGTCGGACTTAACAACTCTCTCACCCGCTACTTTGTTTTTCTCCTCCGCCCTCCAAACGCTACTGCAAAAAAGAAAAAAAGAAATTTTTCTTCACATAATTCTTTTCAAGATGAACTTTTGAAGTACAAACACCTCAACAAATCACCAAAAGATTTCCAAACTATCTTCTTCGAAGAACATATGACAACAAACCTGTATATGAAACCTTCGTCTTTATACAGGAGTTTTAGTGTGTTTACAAAAGCATGCCAACCATCATTAAAGCTCAATAACATAAACAAAATCAACTTCCAATATGGTAGAGCTACACCAACACCACATATAATTAAAATTAAACTACCGAAAAATTTTTCTGAACAATATCGTGACATTTTTAAAAGGTTCATTGATAAAGAATACAGACATGCATTAATAAACACGCCCAAAAGCAAATTGTTAGGGTCTGAAGACTTGACAGGTGAATCATTTGATGACTTTTTTGTTAGTCAAAGATCCATGACTTTGATAGATCATGATCCACAGGATATTGCTAGAACTAGATCACAACAAGAGTTTGATGAGTTTGTTGAAGTGCTCTTCCATTACAAGTTCATCTTATTGAGCACTGAAAATGTGAGTGGTTTAATAAAACTCATGAAACTCACAAATCATCAACTCAGCATGTATCAAGTGAACTATATCATCAAAAATATTATCAAGGCTGGAAGATTTCATGAAATAGATGAGATTCTGGAAGAATTACAACATTATAGTAAATTTAAAATTGAGAAGGTTGCCAATGTAGTTGGCCGAAGACATAAAACTTTTAATGAATTTCTTAAAGTTTTATTTGAATATGATGGCACAGACATTGCAGTCAAGCTAGAACTGTTGGATAATCTGATAAAAGCTTATTATGAAATGAGGGATTACTTATGTTTGAAACTGCTATTCAAACTAAGAATACATTATTTGAAAGATATACCATTGAATAATGAGCTCATGTACATAAAATTAAGTTGGAGACTGCTCTCCGGCTACAACCCAAAAGTAATCCCTTTTATTTGTAACCAATTTGTCAAACATGAAAATGTCAAGTATGAAAAAATGGAAAAAGCCACATATTACAAACTGCTAGAAGAAATATTAGGATATGGTAATATTGATATCATATCATCATTCTTGAAGATATATCAAGAACAATTCAATACACTTGAAGACCCACTAACTTTGCTTATGTTGGGTAGATTCAAGTCATATTATTTGGAACCTAAACTTACAACAAGGTTGTATTGTCATTATGCTGCAAGATTCAATCTATATTTAGGTGAATACAATTTAGATAACCAATACGGAGATTATGGTAAATTAATACATCTTGTGGATAAGCAACCTGACATGTCATTTCTCTTGAAACATAAGAAGTTCACCAAATTGAAGGAAAAACAAATCCATACTAGTCCTGTTACATCATACTTTGTTGAACAATTGTTGAAAATGAACAGTAAGAAACTTGACAATCAATTAAAACTTTTTGATTTCTTTATCATAACAAGAATGAAAATAAGAAACTTGGACAACACAGAAGATCTGGATTTTCAATATTATAGATTGCTACTGGCGCGTGATATGATGAACTTGGAATATTTTGAAGAAGAGTTGTTGGAACAAACATCATCAGCTGTAGTGGAGCATCTTTACTTATTTGCTGATACTTATATCACCTTTGACCGTGGTCGTTCAGATAAGTTGCTAGTGATATTGGCGGAAAACTCTAAAGCTAGATTCAAAAGATTTGAAAATGACATCAGTCCCAAATTACTAAGCTTTAACAAAGGTTTGAGTTTTTATAAACTGCTTGTGAAAAAGGAACATTTTGTTTACGCCTCAGATGCCCATTTTCACAGACACGATTTTCATGAAACTTTGAAATTACATTACGAGGATAAATTAATGGTGTGTAGACAAGTAGTGAAATTGTGGGATTATGGGGTTGGTGAATTTCATAGAAAAAAATTAGAAAGTCATTCGTACAAATTGGAAGCAAATCTTCCAGAAGTACTAGACATTAGAAACATGTTTACAAACCCATTTTTTTACAATGACTTGTCAAAGGAAAGTCTATACAAGTCCATCTCGATTTATAACAATTTTAGACTGGATGTGTATGAATATGATATTGCTGAGCACAATGAGTTTTTGGAGCTGAAGAAAGGATTTCAAAACACTTTGCCCATAGAACTAGAGTTTGATGAGTTCAGCTATCCAATTAAGTCTTACAACTATAGACGTAGAAAAACAGAAAAAGAATCTGTTGAATTAGATTCATTCATGAAATATGGAAAATATGAGAAACTGAAAAAGAGAATATTGTTGGACGCAAGACTGAAAAAAGAACATAGTAAAATCTCTTTTGAATTCAACAGAAATGACGAATGTTTGTTGCTTTTCACTGAACATTTGGATGACATAGAACAGGTAGCCAAATCCATTGTTCCTGGTGTAGATCTTTTTGCCAAGAATGATTATTATAAGTTTCAATTCCAACTTTTCATGGAAAAAACAATGCTTCTGATGGCTTATGAGTCTTATGTCACAGCATACCTACAGATAGCTAAGCTTTACTTAAGAGGTTATTTTGCCAATTTTATGAGTGATGAAGATGATGCATTGTTTGACTTTCCAGGTAGACGTATGGACAATCCAATCAGACAAAAACAGAGTGCTATTTTGAATATGTTCAAATTGGGAGGTGATCATCTTGTAATTCATGAATCGGTTGTGAAGAAGTTGTTAATCTTAAGTGAATCTGATGCTGCTAAAAATGAAAGTCAAACAGGAAAGGTAATAATTTCTCAACACATGGTTTATGATTTACCTTATAAAAATACCAAATATAATCATGATGATTTCATAGCCACCAGAAACTTTATGACATTTTTTAAGGAGAAATATGAACTTGCCCATGTGTATTGGGCATTAAGAACTTTGTATGAAATGAAGAGAGTTGATGATTATCTGTTTGTTAAGCTTACACACAAGGATAGAGCATTGATTGCTGATCTTGCAAATATAAACGAAAACTTGATGAGCACATTGGAGATATAAACACACGTCAGGTATATGCATTAGCTGAGAAGGCAATCATAAGCACTTATGTAAATAGAATATAGAGAAATAACAACATATTTAAACTTTTTTTTTTGAAAAATTGAATTGATTAAACCATACTGACGCGTAATTCACCCTTAAAAAAAAGTTTCTTTTTTTTTTTGAAATAGATGTGTTGACTAAAATGATCTTTAGTTTCATATTTATAAACTATAATTAAACAACCATTACAACATAGTTACAAAATGCCAGAAGTGGTGCCCATTGATAAGCTGGAAGCATTGAATGCCAGATTCCAATGTCCGATATGCCAAGAGTGTATGTGTGTGCCCCAATCACTCCAGAAATGCAAACACACGTATTGTTATGAATGTTTGAAGAATTGGTTCATAAAATCAATTAGAATAAACAATCTGAGATGTCCAATGTGTAGATTGATAATTGAGGATGAACCTTTCAATAATAAAATATTACAAAGTGTGATCATCACATATAATGAAATAATGAAGAACATGAGTTATTTTGAACGATTGAAACAGGAAAAGCTTACTTATGAAACAGATCTAAAGAACAATGTACTGTTTGAAAAGACATTTAAGGATACAGGTGTAGGTGTGATTGACATGGATGATGGAGGAGTGATCAGATGTTCATCTTGTCATTGGGAAATTGAACCAAGCGAGGATGATCAAAATGAGTGTCCCCATTGTGGAGTAGTGTTTAGAAGCGTGGGTACTAGAAGAGTGAGTGATGACGATGGGGAGAGTATAAATACGGAAGGAGAACAGAGCGATGCTCGTCACGAAAGCGGAAGTGACCTTGAAGGCTTTATTATCAGCGAATTGAGTGAGGATGAAGTAGAAGTCAACATTGAGAGCTCCTTGAACTCTGATTATTATGAATACGATGTTGAGGAAGAGGTGGATGATAGTTTGGACAACAGAAGAAAAAAAAGAAGAAGAAGAAGTAATGAGCTTATAGACTTGAGTAATGACAACGAAGAGATAGTTTTGAACAACAAGAGTAGGAGCAAGAAGAATGTTGTTGTACTTGATGATGATGAAGATTAGTGTTATTTATATATAGAATAATAATAATATATTGAATTGGATGTGTGTGTGTTTTAATTGATTAATTAAACTTTGAAGTGTGTAGTTGAAATTTGATTGGTTTGCTGTCTTATATCCGAAACTGTGAATATCACCCGACAATTCCCTCTCTCTCTCTCCAATTTAAAGCGTGGAATGAAAAAAAAAGAATGCGCCTGTGCGAAAGGAAAAATTTTCATTTCCGTCTTCTTATACTTTTCTATTTTGAATTAGAATTTTACCTCTAATCAAAAGAATGAAAGTCTACCCCATCTTCAGATCATTTACATACACGTCCATACAATGAGCAACATCATAGAAAAGCAAAAATTCATCCAATCACAAAAAAATACTCCAGTCTACTTGAGAACCAGAGGTTCCAAGTTCATTGTATATCCTTTCTTCGCCGCCTTAGCCGTCACCACCGTCATCCCATTATACTACGCCGGTAGATGTGCCTTTGGTAAGAAGGCTAACGACCCATTATTCTCCTAAACAACCATCATCCCCTAGTTTTATAAGAAAACAAACATTTATATTTATTGGAGTATCAAAATAAACAAATGGTACTTATGCCATTTAAGTGACAACAATTATCTTTATTAAAAAAAAAAAAAGTAAACAATGACAATATTTCAAATTTGATATTGACATTATGAAGAAATATAATATATTCTAAACAGAAACTAATTGAGTTTTTAGATTATATAAGGATATGATTTTTTATATACTGAACTTTCAAAATAAAATAAAAAAAGAAAAAGAAAACATCAGAAGAATTGATTAAGAATATACAGAGTGATATACGTGTGTGTGCTATTAAAACTATTGAACAGCACTTATAGCTGTATAATTGTTCTAAGTACACAACTTGGAACATTTAGATTTGTAGAATAACCTTAAGGCACTTTGCAAATACGCGTTTAAACTCAGATTTCATTTTTCTTATATCAGAAAAAACACCCCTTTAATCTATGTTAGATCTTATCATTTGTGGTGTAGAAAACACTGTTAAAAGTATGAAATGATCCAACGATTGAACTCTTTTAATACCAAGAATATATAAAATAAAGCTACGTTTTTATTTTTTTGAAAATATCAACTGTACATTAGTTTAGACCTTTCTTTTATCATACAGACACATAAAGATATAATCACAATGTTTAAAAGAATATATCACAAGTTTAACAAACCACCAACCAACCCAAAACTTAATTTATTCAACAACACAAATAGCATCAGTGCATACTCTATTTTTAAGTACAAAGTGAAGCAGAATTTGAAAGTCATAGGCTTTCTAGCAGCTTCCTTCGCAGCTTATAAGTCGTATAACTTATTTGTGAATCACAAGGATATAAACATTCCACTATACTACACAAATGATCAAAACCTTTATAGAGACATTATTTTACAAGATTTATTAGATAACGATATAAACTTATTCTACATAGAAAATTTGATAAAAAAGAAGCTTCTCAATATCTTAGATAACGATGAAATAAAACTTAACAATAATAAATTGAAGAATAAAGATGTTAAAATAAATAATGACCACAACTATGAACTCTTTATGCCCATTAAGTATTTGACAATATCTTACAACACAAATCTTTCAATGAACTATAATATAATATTGACCATAAACCCCATCAAAGTTATAAACAAGATTTTATCCAGCTTGAGCAACGACAATCTCAACACCAACGACGAATTACTTCTCATGAATGACAGTGCAGCTGAAGGGAAAGTTGATGGCAGTCATCATTTATCCAACAACATAACCCGTCACTATCAACTCTTAATAAGAAACCGGTATTCAACAAACCAAAACAAAATCATCGAGTATGAAGCTATAGTGGACAGAAACCATCACATCACATTCAACAGCATTTTGTTGATGTATCAAGACAAAAATGGGGACTGGGTCAAACACAAATTGGTTTAATCAAACATGTTGTTGATCTTGTTGACGTCGATTTTGTTATCATTCATAAAAGAATACGCAGGTGCAGCGCTGGTGAGTTTGTTGATGTGGTCATAAGTTCTATTTGAATCGAGAAGTGCCTTTTGTTCTTTCAACTTTTGTTTTAATAAAGAAGATTTGATGTTAGTAGAAGGAGCTGTCTCCTTCTTAGTCTCCTTATGTACTGGTTCTTCCTTGATTTTTTGTTTATTTATTGGTGTCTTTTTAGCATTGTCTTTGTGTTGATTTGTCTTCTTAGTATTATTTCCTTTATGATCATTGTGTTTTTTGGTGTAATCGGTTTTTATTGGTATAATTGGTTTACTCTTTTCAATAGGGGCTACGATTGGTTCTTTCTTTTCTTCTTTGACAGCAACTTCGTCTTTAAGTAGTTCTTGCACTAACAAGGTACTTTTAAGTTTATGTTTGTGTCTCCTACTTGAGTGTGTTTGATGAGAATCAGATGATGTATTAGCTGACATAATATGAATATATGAAGTTGTGTTCTTGGGATAGATTTTCAAATTGTATCTCATTCTACGATTGTTAAATCATGAAATTGACGATAAATGATAACATCGAGGAACTCCCCGGAAAAAATGCAAACTTCAAAAAAATTTGAAAAATTTAAAAGTTTTGAAAATGATGATTAACGTTTAGAATGGTGAATTGTACAAGAAACCCTTGAAAACAAAGCATACACATCTTTATTTATATATACATTGCAAACATGTCAGTAGTAGGTGAGATTGAAAATGATATGAGTAACACAACTGTTAAAAAGAACAGATCGCTAAAAGCTTGTGATTACTGTAAACATAAAAGAGTCAGATGCGAGTTTATAAACTTACAAAAGGGGTGTAAGAATTGTATGAAGATGAACAATGTCACATGTTCTTTGCTTAATGACCGATCTCTTTTATCTTTGAAATCTACAGATTCTGTTTCTCCTATTTTATCAACTAACAAATCAGTAACCAAGAGCAATACCAAAATCAAAAATCAACAATTTAAAATTATTGACACGGTAAACAACAAGACTATTCCATTATTCGAAAATCAAACAAATTCTAAACAAATTGATCTAATTCAAGATACAAATTTGAAAGTTACCAAACTTCTGGAAATTCTTACGAGCAACAATGCACCAACAAAGAGTATAAACAATCATAATCAGCCTTTGTTCATGACTCCTAATGACAACGAAGTCAGCATAGTCACAGATGAACTCATAACAAATAATACAAGTCAATCACCTATAGAGCATATAACTGAAAATACAGTAGAAAATAATATCAACAACGTACACATGGACTTCAAAGAGGACTACCGATCATTGTATGCCCCCTTCACAAATCTCACGAGATACATCTCCAAGTTGAACATTCCTTTACAGATTAGAAACTTACATGATCCAAACCCATTGGATTTGAACATAAAAGAAAATGTCAACAATACCAGCAATTCATTTGAGTTTAAGTACAAAGACGATGTGATCACTCAGAATATACTCACAATGTCTGAGTGTATAACCCTGCTGAAGGAGTTCAAGGATAATTATGGTGCATGGGTGAGTTTCCCCCAACATCTAAGTTTGGAGGTGATCATAGAAAACATTAGAAACTCAAATTGTTCATTGTTGTTGACTTTATACATGGTGCTATCACTTAGATATACTTTATACTACCATGATTTGAAAACAAAGGTTTATAAAAGTTTGTTGTTGAAGTTGAAGTATGACTACGCCATGGAGTTTGTTAATTTAGGAAACGCATTCAAAATCGAGTATGTCCAATCATTGGTCATGTTATCTGTTTATAGTAATTCTTTATCTTCAGATTTCCAGATATTTGATTCATGGTTGATTTCTGGATTAGGATTAAAGATGTACTTCAGCAACAATTTGAAGAACAATTTCCAGAATTTCAACAACAATTTGAACTATTTTTCCATATTTGGCGATGAAAATGAATTGAACGATACTTCACTGAGTCATAATAGATTGTATAACCATTTATGTCTGGCACATTTGAATCACTCTTTATTATCAGGAAGACCATCTATTTTACAAGACAATGACATCAAGAAATGTATATTAACTTTACAATCCCAAAAGGCTTCACATTTCGATGGTAGAATGCTGGCAGAAATTGAACTTTACTGGTTAATGGAAAGATTCCAAAGAAATGGTCTTAAAGACTCAGAAAGCATTCAGCTAGACTTCAACGTTTCTAACATAAATCAAAACAATGTTGATCCTATTCATAACGGCAAAAAGGATGTTGATCTGACCAACATATTGTTGAAAATAGACCAATGGTGGAACAAGTGGATATACCTATCAAAACAACACATTGAGGAATTCATTGATTTTACATATCATTTTTCCTACGCCAATATGATCTTGATGTATTACCAAAAGTATAAATATATCCCACCAACTACAACTAACAAGCCTATTTCTTACTATGCCAGAAAGAGACTATCATCCAAGATCAAGGAACAAATAGTGAAAAACGAAACACTTTTCAAGAAATCCAACATCAGCGATTTTGAAAAGTTGAAGAACTCCAACATCCTGATGAATCAATTCCCAATGTTTGATTTAAACATGCCTCCTGCGAAGAGACAGGAATTGTCCGAACATTGTGTGAAGGCATTGGAATTATTTAAACCAGTTGATCTGAATCATTTCAGATTTTTATCAGATCAATTGATTTACTCAGTATTCTACACTGCAGTTATATACCTCAAGTTTGGTAACATTGATGACAATGGAAAGTTATTGGTGAAGGAGTTATCTGAAAAGTTTAGAAAAATCAGAGAAGGTGAATTAAAAAGTTTTTGGATTGAAGAAGTGGATTTAAAGGTTCCTAGTTGTATTCTTCAATATTACTCCTCCTTAGAAGCTTTGTTGAGAGAATATGAAATAGAATCAGCCCCATTAGTGTGAATTTATCAAAGAATAATCATGTAGATTAATTAAACGATATTGATATCAATATATAAATTTCCTAATCAAAATGTTGTGTATGAAGTACACCAACCAACAAAGTTTCTTCCCACACAGCTTGAGCTCAAAGTTGTTGTGAAGGTTGTTGTCAGAGTGCTTGTAGTTCTTGTGCTGCTACTAGTAGTACTGCTAGGTGTTGGTAACTCAGGTTCCGGGTTCACAAAGTTCCAATCAAAGCACTCAATGCAAGGGTTTTCATCACCTTTACCGTTTCCTATGTAAACTGGTTTAGGAACTTCCATTTTCTCTAAAACATCACTGATAACTGTCTTTATTCTATGCTTTCTTATGTCAACACTCCATTTCAACTCACTCACAGTGTCGTATGAAATTTCCCATCCTGAATGGCATCTAGATTCCATGGCATAACCAGCCAGATTACATGTACTTGAAGCGCCGTTACAAGTACCCATGTAGATAGGATCTGCAGTGTTCCCCACATGCCAGATCAAATCAAAATCTGGATCATATGGCAATGGTAAATGTAATCTTTGACTTGCTAATAAATCACCAGGACTTTCAAAGCCAATGCCAACAATGCCATACGTTCTAGCCACCAATGATGACAAAGCGCCACCTAATGAATGCCCCGTAGTCCAAATCTGATAACCAGGGTTATTCTTCTTGATTTGTCTATAAATGTCTATACTCTGTTTGTAATAATTACTTTTATCTCTAATATTATCTTCCAAGCACTTCTCATTACAAGTGAATGAATCCATATAACAATCACAAACCGTGCTCCACAAATAAGTCACTCTTGCACAACAACACGAGAACAACAAATTGTCATTGAACTTGTCGTTCTCTATAGTATCATTATCCGATCCTGTTCCAGGCAATCCCTTAGATGAAGTCCCCTTATATGAAATAATAATGATTTTTTCTTGTTCATTTTTAAATATGTGTCCTCTAATGAAATCCTCATCCCACCCGAAAGATTCATCATTCTTATCAGTAACATTCTGCCAATCCCCAGTAAATGGATCTTTTACATATGCATTCTGAGACATCTTGGCTAAATTCACTATGGTCTGTTGATCAGATACATCAGGAATTAAAATGTTTCTGGAGGAATGATAGTCTAGCTTGATGTTAAGGGTGTCCTCGTCAGTGATTGATATGTCTTCTATAAGGATGTCGCTGGATAAGTCCGATGTTGATAAAAACTCAGGTTGGATCAAAGCTGAAGATATCTTAAACCCTATTGAGCTTTTGTGTTTTGGTTTTTGTATGCTGTATAGAGTTATTTCTTCTATGTTCTTGCCATTGTAGATAAGGAAAGTTGATAGTAAAATGATTATGGGTAATAGTGTAATGATGTATTTTTTAGACTTTTTAACTGTTTTAAAGTCTTTCATTGTGTATGAGCTTTAGGATGTTGGTAATTAAAGATCTGAATCACTCACCTTAAGTTGTATTTATAAGTGTTTTTGGTGTGTTTCTTATCTTCATTTAAAGATCAATTAAGGAGTTAAACCCTACAAAAATGGAAATTGTTGATTTTTCTCTGATAATGCGCCTACTTGGGGATTTTAAGTCCGTCATCAACAACTTTGGAGCAAAGAAAGCTTTCACCAAAGCGATTATAGATAACAGAGCTTAGATCTATTCAGTTAGTCATGTTACAACGACTAATCAGCAATAAAGTAACTTACTTTTTATATAAATATTAGCCACAATGTCCAGACACTGCAACACCTAAACTAAGTATTCAATTTCGTAATAACTCTCGTCGTTATCATAATCATCCCCACTCTTGCTCAAAACATCGTCTATGCAATCTATCAAGTTCAAGTCATTTAGCTGGTATTTGAATTCATCCACTTTTATTCTTGAGCTTATGGATCTGTCTATAACTATCTTTAAGTCTCTCACAACACTCAAGACTATCTTGAATACATCTATAATCTCTATGCTGTCCCCTTGTTGTTCCATATTTTTGGTATACTCATATGCCAACAATCCTGTGAATAAATCTCCACATCCATAAATGGTTGTATCTTTCAGATAAAATCTTTCTAAGTTGATTTTTCTAATTTTGTTAGGACTTAATGTGGATGAAATAAGTATGTATGGTGTCTTATTATCAACCATTACTGAAGTTACTATAAGATTCTTAACCTTTGGATAAATTGAATGAAACTTGTTAATCAACTTAACAAAATACTTATCATCTTTCACCTTTGAAGAATCATTCTCATTATTCACTAATAATTCAAGTTCGAATTGGTTTGGCAAAATACAATCAATGTCCAACTTCGCAAGCAAATTCTTGTATGAATCAATAATCATTGGGTTACAGTAAATTCTGCCATTGTCACCCATGATTGGATCAAGTATAATCTTCATCTTATCACTTCTCTTTTCTAACAATACATTCGTTAAGTAGTCAATACCTTTGGCGTTATTAAAATATGATAAAATTATACAATTGTAATCCATTTCCAAGAACTCTAGTAAAGATTTTTTCAGTATATCATTTATAAGGACATCTGAATTATAATTTGTTATAGCAATGTCAGCATACTTGTCATTCAACAAGTATTTTGGATGTGTATTGAGCTGCACTGTATTAAGGATGTCTATATTTTCCACATTTGGTTTAAACTGGATGGCCATGTTGATAGCCTTGTTACCCACGTAGCCGTGCACAACGTGTGATGATATGGACAGGAAGTTCATCTTTGGACTGGTGGTGGGTTAGCTCTTCGTATTTGAACCTGTTGAGTCACATTTCAAATTCACTCAACGTGATAAACCCGGGTTTAACTCCCCTTGTGTTTCAAAAAAAACGTGCACCTCACAAAACCAAAATCAAGAAAAATTTGCTGTTTAGACTTTTTAATCCATGTTTTTCCCTTTGAAATAAACAAAACACCAAAACACACACATAGTTATACTCGCATTATGAAAGTCGAAGTTATCAAGAGTAACTTGAAGTACCCTCTCTATGCCTGTAAGTTTATTTCAGACGACCTGTTGCTAGTCACCGGTGGTGGTGGTGAGGGTAACAACGGTATTGATAACAAGATCACCTTGCTTTCTATAGATAATAACAAAATTAAGAAGTTCAGAGAATTGAAGCTAAACGATGATAATGACTCTCCTACTTGTATGGACTTTATCCATTTATCTCCTAATGTCCAAGATAGCCTTCCTAACTCTATTTTGTTGGGATCAGATGATATCCAAGACAACATCAAGGTTGATGGTATTTTCTTGTTAGGTTGTAATGAAAACAGCAACAAGATTCTTCAATCTAATGTGAACAACTCTTTACAAAGATTTAACTTTGAAAACCAACATATTAGATTCATAGCTTCAGTCGACTATGACCTGGATGACCAATCTCCAAGAGACTTAAACACATACATGAAGTTCTTGAAGATTTCTGACAACATTGAATTTGCTGCTTGTTGCACAAGTAAAGTTCCTTCCATTATTAGAATCATCAATCCAATCACATTGAATGAATTGTATGAAATAGAAACTGGTAATGAGTTAAGAGATTTTGATTTCCAAAAGGGCAAACAAGCCAAGATTTTGTCTTACATAACCAAAAACACTTGTGAATTGATCTCTTGTGTTACTGGTACATTCATTACTAAATCTTATCAATTTGATGTCAATAAGTTTACACCATTGAAGTTGAAGTTTATTAGAGAAGATTGCTTCTTTATTATTTTAAAGAACGATAACAGCAACAAATTTGAATTACACTTATTCTCAATCACTGGTGAAATTAAGTTATTAAAGGTTCACGAATTGAAAAACTTAAACTTCAAGGGTATAACCAGTGTTGATTACTCTTATACCACTGATATTTTGGCTATTTCTGGTAATGACAACTCTGTCAACTTCTTCCACTTGTTTTATAAGCAATCCAACGCTGCCAACCACTCTTCAATAATTCCTTCATTAGCCAACAGTAAATTGAAGTACTTGAAAAGATTCAGCGATTTACATACATTTGCCATAACCAATATTGCATTCAACGATTCTGGATCCAGACTAAGTACTGTCAGTGCAGAAAACAGTGTTTCCATCATCAACATACCAAAGAACTTCAAGAACCACAAACCTACAACCAAGAAAGTTTTAAGTTTCTTCTTCAAGTTGATTTTGTTGGCTGTTTTGTGTGTAGCAGGTAAATTCACCTATGAAAATGATTTACACATTTATGCCAAGGATGTTTTACTTGAATTTAATAATGAGAAGTTCCAACCATTATTGAAGAACAAGATTATTCCCTTCATCAAGGAGAAAATGAACAAGGACAAGAACAAGGATTCTGAATACTTCAAGTTCAAGGAAAACCAATACAACGACGAATACGACCAAGTCACCATTTTGTCTAAAGATGTGGTTGAGACTACTGTCACCAAGCCATTGTCTTACTCAACCACTTCATCTGAAAAGAGTTATACTACTTCCCAATTGGCTCATCAAGAGTATTACGATCAAGAAGTTGAACCAGTCGAAGATGATGATGAGGAAGCCATCTCTTATGAGGACTACTTGTTGTCATTGAACGATATTGTTTCAGTGGAAGTTACTACTCCAAGGTATGAATCTGAGATTACTTCGGTTGTGGTTACTCAAGTTACAACAGCTGTTTCTGAACCAGAGGTTGAGGCTGTTGAAGAAGAGCCTGAAGTAGTTGAAGAAATTGTTGAGGAAGAGCCTGAAATAATTGAAGAAGAACCTGAAGTAATTGATGAGGAACCTGAAGTAATTGAGGAAGAACCTGAAATTATTGAAGAGGCTGTCGATGAAGAATCTGAAATCATTGAAGAAGTTCCCGAAGAAACTGAAATCATTGAAGAAGTTGTTGAAGAACCAGAATTAGCTGATGAAGAATCTGAAATTGTTGAAGAAGATCCAGAAGTCATTGATGAGGTTATCGAAGAAGAACCAGAATATATTGAAGATGTTGTTGAAGAACCACAACCAGAAGCTACTGTTGAAATAATTGACGAAACTAAAGCTCCTACTGAAGAAGATGAAATTGTTGCTGAAGAAGTTATTACTCCACCTCCAACTGAATCTCTAGATGAATTTAAAATCCAAACTGTACCGAACGTTGAAGAAGATGTTGAATCCATTCTAAAGGCCAATCCTAAATTCATTTCTGTTCCTTCTCCAACAGCATCTGAGCCTGAAGTTCAAATCCAAACAGCTCCTAACGTTGAAGAAGATATTGAAGAGATCTTGATTGTAGCTACTGAAACCAGCACAACTTCTTATGCCACTGCCAGTGCCACTGAGACTCCATTAAAGATCCAATCTGTACCAAACGTTGAGGAAGATGTCGAAGCTATTTTGAAGAACAATGAAAAGGATTCCATCACCGAATACGAAGAAGATGAACACCTACAAGAACCTATCCAAACCACTGTTGGTGAATCAGAAATTTTGCCAACCGAAACCCCAGATGAGGATACCTATGACCACGACAGAGCATTAAGAATTGAAGCTATGTTGCCAGACGAAGTTGATGTTCATTTACCCCAAGATGTCGAGGAACACGAAGCTGCTGAGAAGTTGCTTGAAGTTGAAAACGATCCAGAAAGCAAAACCAGCATGGTTTCCGACATAGCTGAGACCATCTTGGAGGAAACTGAAGTGACCCCACCTTCAGAAGAGAGTGTACCTACTGAAGACCCAGGAGTTGTTGAAAAACACATTGAAGAAGCTGTGGAAAAGTTGGAAGATGTTAAGGATCATATGGAGAAGGAGATTGAGGAAATTAAGGAATATGAAAAAATAAGTAAAGAAACTAGAGGCAATGTCATCAATGATACCAAGCAACGTGTTGGTGAAGAGGACTTGAACGAGTCTTTGGATGCCTTGTATGAAGAAAATGAACAAATAGAAGAAGACTTGGCTCTTGATGAGTTGTGAGTATATATGAGTGATAGTTTATAGAGTTCAATTAACTGATATGTTGTCGTCATTTTTTTCCTTAGAGATATTCCGTTTAGCTTGGATGATCAATTTTTTATATTCCTTTTTGTTCTTCACTGACCATTGAAGACGTGAAAACTTGTCATCTTTGATGTTGATCTTCTTGCTGTCAAACATTTCAGCTACATCAACAACTTTATGGTTGTCGTTAGAGTTATTCCCAGATGTGCTTGTGTTCACAATAATCGGCTTGTTGTTTAAAATGTCCCATTGATTCAACTCACGTTGAAGATCTTTGAGATCCTTAGGATTTGGATTATCAACAAAGTTACTAGTGTATAGCACATCCCACTGTTTCCATCTTTGTATCAAATTATACTTTTGGCCTTGTGTATTTAATTGATATCTACTCAGATTCT
Source organism: Hanseniaspora thailandica (nom. inval.) (assembly GCA_030573475.1). Taxonomy (NCBI): domain Eukaryota; kingdom Fungi; phylum Ascomycota; class Saccharomycetes; order Saccharomycodales; family Saccharomycodaceae; genus Hanseniaspora; species Hanseniaspora thailandica (nom. inval.). The sequence goes on along the minus strand of JAJMDF010000254.1, from coordinate 27,677 downwards.
GTTTCAAAGTTGAGGTGGGAATGTCATGTAGTTGTAATTTCGGGAGTGGGGTGTATGCATTAGTTGAACTACTAGTTTTTAAAGCACTTTGCAAGTAGCTGTTCATATAATCATTTTCTCTAGGTTCCTCTACAATTACACTAGAATCATCGCCTATGTACACTTCTTCACTTTCTGAAGTTGTAGGTTTTGATGTCGATTTGTCTGGTTGTTCATCTAGTAAACTTATAAATTCTGGCTTTCCAGGTTTGCTTGTTGCTAAACAATTGTCTATATGTTCTTCTTGTAAAAATTTTACTGAAAATTCATTGTTACAAACTGGACAAGTTGATTTGTTTTGACTATCATCTACTGTAACTTTTTGTTTCTTTTTCCTTGGAAACATGTCTATAATTGAGTTACCATTAGTTTTACTTCTTTTATTTTGTAATCCAGTTTTCTGTGATGATGGCTTAAACATCCCAAATGGGGTGGTTTGTTTTGCATACTCAGTCTGTTTAACTTCAACTTTGGGTACATCCTTCTTAAAATCTTTTTCCGTGAGAGATTTGAAAATTTGACTGATCTCGTTTTTATAACACTTGCATATTTCATTGAGTAGCAACTCACTTCTCAAAAAACTCTCATTTAAGTCATTAAGACATAATGGACAGTTCTTTTCGTTACAATTTCTCAAATATTCACGTATACAGCGTGAACAATAAGTATGATTACATGGTGTTAATACAGGAACATTCAAAATGTCTTTACAAATGTTACAGTGAAGAAGTGAGACAAAGTCTTTGAGTCTCGGTATGTTGAATTTCCCAGAGTTATTTTCTGTTTCTTCTGCCATATATTAGCTGATAAATGATTGTGTTTTTGGTCTCTTCAAATCATAATCATCAGATCCAATCAAGATATTCAGATGAGAGACAATTTTTTAAAGGAGAAAATTCGCGTTTCTGAAATTTCCAGTAGCCTTTCAGCGAAGATGCACGTGACTTGCTTTATGAAATTTGCCCAGACGCGTAAACTTTTACAACTTGATTTTAATTAATAAATTACTCCTTAAAAACCTTTATATTTGTTCATATATATGTTAATTTTCAACACTACCATTATTTTCCGTATTACTGTCTTTGTTTTTGAGTCCCATCAAAGCAGGTTCCAATTGTTTCACAAGTGACTTGTCGTTGAACTTACTAGGACTATTAGCAACAAACTCTGTTGTGTCTGAAGTTGAGTATCTTCTGACATTACTTAAATTTCCTCCGCTTAAAGTATTGTCAATGTTTTCCATTGTAGTGGACATGTTTATGTTATGGATAGCACTTATTTGTTCCGAATATAAGAAGTTGCTTCCTGTACTGCCACCAAAATGATGACTTCTTGATGGTGATTTGAAGAATGGACTGGCAAATAAATCATCATAGGATGGGGTCTTCCATCTAGGCGTTTGTCTCTGCAGTAAGTTTAATGTGTTTGGTAGCACACTATTCATGTTAGAGAAATTGGTGCTAAATGGGGATGTGATAGGCTTCAAAGGAGTTCTTGAAAGCATCACGTTTCCTACAATTATCTTGCTGTAGTTGTCATCATAATCATTCATGTCATTTCTACGTGGTGTTTCAATCGCATTACCAATAGCTCGTCCTAAAGATGCCTTGATATTAGTAGAACTGCTCAAATTCTTTTTAGAATGGCATTCAATCAATGGAGATGAACCTATGTCAGGAGCCATTTTTGGAGACTCAAAGGAAGTATTAAAAGAACATTGGAATGGCTGATCATTAAAGTTCACATATGTCTGTTCGTAATCATTTTGGTTTCTGCCATTAGCAAATTGCAACTTCAGATTATTGATAGAGTCTGCAGATACAGTATTGTGGGTATTGAATCTGTATCTCATTGGAGTTACCAAAATATTACCACTTTGATGTTCAAATTCTTTTCCTGATTTCAAGGTTTCTGGCTCTAAAACATTTTCCTGCTTTTCCTTGTCCTTTGAAGATACAGAAGAGTTACTTGAAGAGTTTACTAGAGTGTCGTCTTCTTTGATGGTATCCATTGAAGCGATTGTTGAACTAGTTATTAATTCCGGAGGGTTGCCAATTTTTCCAACATCAGAAGAGCCCTTTTTCAATTTGCTTCTGCTACTAGGCTTGGCTTGGATCTTTAAGATCTTATATTCTTGTCCAGGAGTCAGTCTCCAGAAATGACCTTTACCATCGCTAGATTTACCAGCTTTAAAGAAGGCATTGTTCAATGACAAGTTATGTCTGATAGAGTTTTGCCAGCCAGAATCACCAAGTTTGTAGAATGGGAAATGAACAGATATCCATTGATAAATTTGAGACAATGTCAATTGGCCCATGCCAGAAACCATTATAGACAATGCAATCATGGCAGCATATGAATAAGGAGGTTTGGTATCGTTGTCATATAGACCAGTAGCCTTGCTGGAAGGTAGTCCAATTTCTTTCAAAAGATCCTCTAAAGAACCATAGTCAGTTTTCAATGGGAAGTCTTCATTGATTTCTTCATTTTTCAATTTCTTTTTGTTGCCAGCTTCTAGTTGATCGTCATCGCGTGGTCTCTTTAATGAAGAGTTGTTGGTTTTTAAAGAGTCTTTGGAGATTGGAGATGGAAGTAAGGAAGTTTGCTTTTCAGGCATGTCGGAGTTGCTCATCATGAACATGTCAGACCTTGTGTTGTTCAGTTGAAACTTGTTAGCTCTTGAGGTGTCAATAGAGTTAATCATTGATGAATTGTTTTGGAAGTTCATTAACTTACCCATGTCAACGCAGTTATCAGTCATCTTTTTTGTAATATTATTAAACAAAGGTATAGTTATGTTTAGAAGAAAGGGATTTTTTATTGTTATCTGTTCAAAATTAATTTTTAATAATCTCAATTAATAATCCTTGAATTAATTAGATTGATACTAATTTATAGAACGGTTTGTAAAGAAGTAAAAGGGGGGTTTTTTGGGTAAAAAGAGTATGATATAGTATTATATTGGTAGAAGATGGTTGTAGTGTTCAATTATTCAATAAAAAAAGTATAATGTTGGTTGGTTGATTAATAACAGAGAGCAATAGTTGAGTTTGTTTTTGGTCTTGTTTAATGTATTAGTTAAATACACCAATTACTTTTTATTCCATAAAATAGATAAAAAACGCGTTAAGTAAGAAAACTCAGCCTTTTATGAAAATTATCGTTGGAATCTGCGCTTTTTGGCTGTCAAAAATGAAAAAATTTGGGGGGAAAAAAATTCTTTGGCGTGATCTCGTTTCCTAATAAGGAGAATGTGCTAAACTCTTTCCCGTTTAGGAAATATAATTACACAACTCACGAGTTTTTTCAATCAAATATCTGTCAAGAGATTTGTGCGGTAATTTCTAAGCCCATTTCTTAATTAGGCAAAAATCAACTTCAAGGGACAAAGCGTATCTATCGTGTTTCTTAAACAAAGGCTTTTTGAGGTGTAAGTTCAACGCTTCTCCATTATTCAATCGTATTTCTAGATGTAGCAATAATTATTAATGCATCTGACTTGGTAGCTAACTCTATTCTGTCTGGCCAACCTTGGTTGTGCATCCATTGCATCCACACAATGTGCAAATCACGTTTTCCTTATCTTCACTATCGGTCTTTTTCTTGTTTTTCTTTTTGTTTTGGTTACTCGATGATACTCTACAGATGCAAACTTTATCTCCTGTCAAGAATTCCTTCTTGTTTATACACCTTACACAACACAAATGTTCGTATCCCTTTTTCTTCCACTTTGCCAACAACAAGTTATCTATAAGCTTTTCTTTCAAGATCCATTGATATACCTGTTTGGACAAAGTTTTCTCTACGTAGTACAGGTCAAATATGTACCTTGTCTTCTCATTGTTGATCTTGAATATTTCAGAGTCTTCTCGAAGTCCTTCCCTTAATCCTTTCTGTCTATCTTCCTTAGCCTTGTCTCGTGCTTCTAATATCCTTTGCTTGAGTATTATATCAAATTCATTCAATTTTTCTTCAACAGCTTTGAAAGCTTCCGGGGGCTTGCTATTGTATATCATCTTTGAATATGGTCTTGTTGTGGCACGTTGTTTGGTCTTCTTAGTCTGTTTAATCCATCAACATCTCAAGGTTTTGCTGAAGCAAAAAAAAATAGTTTTTTTGGGCGACAGCCACAGGATTCGAACCTGTGCGGGTAAACCCATTACATTGCTTTGTTTGTAAAAATAGTCTGTCTACAAGCATAGATGACAAAAAATTCGAGTGTAACGCCTTAACCGCTCGGCCAGACTGTCTATAATTCCAAAAATTTTTTAAAAATGATTTCTATTTACAGGACAAAAAATATCCCAAAAAGGTAAGTCTTTAATCAACTGAAATGCTTTAAAAACTGCAATTTTAGTCACCAAGAAGCGGTAAACTGCTATTAAATTAATAAATAAAAATAATTAATTAGTTATATTATATATATATATATACAGTATTCATCATAAATACATTGGGTCACTCTTTTTTGTTATATATTTTGTTTCAATTTTTACCAAGCTGCTTCTTTTGCAACCAATCCTTGGCTACAAATAGAATAATAATCCAACTCATCAAAATTGACATGAACCCTAAACAGATGTTAAAAGTAAACATTTCAGTATAGCCTCTGTACTCCATGGCATCAATGATTTGATCTGTTGATTCCATGAATATCAATCCACCAGAAAGTAAACAGAAACTTGAAATTAATTCTGTGAACGGTCTTTGAGGAACACCAACTTTTTTAGCTGGGAATGCCATCATGTATATCATTGAAAAGACTCTGAATGGTGATCCGTATGTTAACATGTTACCCCACTGAACGTGAACAGCTGTTGAGACTGCAGATGCTTGTGCATGCTTAGACATTAATATACCCGTCCAGAAGATTGTGAATGGCCCCATAGGATTGACAGAATAACCAGGGTTGGCAACAATAATGTCATCTAATTCTTCTTGAGTCATCTCTCTATCGTTTTCTTTCTTAAAGATCTTTTTGTATTGAGTAATGGCCAAGTCGTTACTGATATCTCTCATGTAAAACTCTACAAGCAAACCACATAAACCAGCACCCAAATATAAGAATGCAATGGAAACATGTTGTAAATCTTTGGCATTCCATGATCCGTCAGTGGATGCTAAGTGTTCCAAAAAAACGTTAGTAAAACCATAGAAAAATACCAAGAACACTTCAACAAACTCCATGCTGACACCGGACTTTCCGAATATTTGAATCCATAATGGAATGTTGTATCTTCCCGTGACTTTGTTGTAGTAATCAGATCTCTTCAAAATAGAAAGATTCCAACCCCAAGACTTGTTTTTACCAAATCCACAGTATCTGGATAAAGAAACAACACCTAAAATCATGAAAACACCACCTTTGATCCAATGAGCAGTTAAGTTGAAAATCTTTGCTTTTGGTGTACCCAACAAGTTACCAATAGCTAGACCGATACCACAATGAACAAATAGATAAAACAAAATTAGGTAGTTCAGCGTGTTAAAGACAAATGAGAATAATCTGTGGAAGTGAATACTCATAGTCTTAATCATGGATATGCTGTAGACTTTCTTGTAAAACTTGTTTCTCTTATCAGCCAATTTACGGATGTGCTTTTCAGCGCCGCTATGATTGAATTCCATTTGCAATCTTGAAGTTCCAGCGGTTAGTTCATTGTCATTTTCACTGGAGCTAGATTGTTGACGTGTTTCACCAGAGTATCTAGCAGTTTCATCAACTTCATTCAAAGAATGGTCTCTTTCATCATCAGGAACCATGTACAGCATTTCATAGTCATATGTGGTTTCCTTTTGTTCACCAAATAAGTAGAACTCAGTGGCCTTCTTAACGATACCGCTGACTAGATGAGCAGAAAGCAAAATTACCAAAATAACATTTAACAAGGAGTAAAAGTTATTTTCATACAAATGAATGTTGTTTCTCTTTAACTGATTGTGAAATATCAAGATAGAAAACATACCGGATAATACAAAGAAGAAGTTGAGAATCAATGCAAAAATGTACCATTTGTTGTTAATGTTATTCAAAGCCAATAAGATTGGGTAGAAAATTACAGTTAAAGTTACAATCATAAAGACATGATATTTTAAAAAGGATTTACTGATTTTGTGTTCAAATTTGGTTTCATCAAAGGTGAAGTAGGTGGTTGTGTTGTAGCTTTCCCAATACAGTTTCTCCGCTGGCAGCAATGGCATCTCAAGTATGGGCATACCATGGTTATGACCACCTACATGAGGAACTGGAATTAATTCCCCATCCTCAGTGGTTTCACCCATATCCATCTCCATCTCCATCTCCATCTCATCATGACCATGAATGTATCTCATGAAGAGTGCAAGTAGTAAAACAGATTTGTATAACTTCATTTTTCTTACAGTTTGAAATGGGTTTATATGTCTTCTGTGATGATCTGGTTAGTATACCTGTTCTTTTTGCTTTTCTTATAAAAACAAGGGGATTCCAGGAAAACCAAGGGTGTTTACAAAGCAATCTCATGATTATGTAAAGCTCAAAAAAAAGCTCAAAATTCTATTCGATGCGGTTTATGGCCCCTTAAATACGTAAACCTTAGTCATTTTTTTCCACGGTTGAGTTTAACCGCGGCAGTTTGTTTAGCGTTCCGCCGAACCAAGAACACACATAACAAGCTACAATATCAAAGCTTGAAGTAAATTTTACAAGCAGTGGTGCTTGTGGTTCAACAAAGTTAACTTTGGAATTATAAAGAAGTTAACCACTCTATATATCATAGTCCGTTACACACGTTATTTGCTTTTAGAACCTTGAATTTCTCACTGTTGCGTTCTGATTTTTCTTACAAAAAGCGGGTTTAACGGATTGATCCCGCTCTTTTTTCTTTTCTGCTAAACTTCTAAGCAATCTGGAAACGCGGCTAAAATATGTTTGATCAAAATAATCCTTTTGGGAAATCAAATCTTTTTTGAGTAAGAGTACACAAAAACCATAAAACCCCAGATAACACACCACACACATTTTTTTCTTTCAAATACATATAAATATCTATTTGCTAATATGAAAATTGTAACCTCTACTGCTATCTTTTTTTTTTATCTTTGGTAATATCATTCACAGCAAACTAATATGAACAACCAACTATTGAGTCCAATTACATATACCATACAACATGGCTACTAAGAAAAATGCTGAATCAGTAAACAAAAAGTCTAGCTCAGTCTTTAATTTAATTAGTACAGGAGTAAAAGGACAGCTTAAGTCTAGTTGGAATGCAAAGAAATCAAAAGTCTCTAGAAATCTGACCGTTAAAGAAATTCCCTCATCCATTGGTATAGATGAAGAAGACCACTTAAGCATTTTGGAAAACTATCAAAGAAGTGCCCGCTACTTAAACAACAACTATTTGGACGTTGAAAGAGATACAAAAAACTCTTCATCCCCACAATCTGAAAAAAATGAAAAATCTGATGACAATGATGAGGAAGATGATGTTTCAACTTCAAGCAGCAGTTCAACATTTGATCAAAGTGATGATTTAGGTGTTCAGTATTATCCACACACTGCTATTCAACAGCCACCAAGTGCTTACCACCACTACTCAAAGTCTCAAAAGAAGCCAGCTGGGTCTAAAAAATATAACTTTAAGACACCTAGACCTCCAGTCACAGGTGTTTACCAAAAATCTAAGTTTCAAACTGATACTGATGACTTATCATCAAATCATTCTTATGAAAATAATGAATTTTTTGAGGATGACTTTGAAAATAGTGGGAGCAAGAAAAACATTTCTCAAAAGAACTTTACTGATAATGCATTCTTTCAAAGTTTTGAACATGAATATGATCCTTATCCTATGTGGGATGACAGAAGTGTGCCAATTACAAAGTCTGAAATTGCAGTCATTTTCAAAAATCTTTCAGACATGTTTGGCTTCCAAGATGACAACGTCTCAAATATATTTGATTACTTCTTAAGATTGTTGGACTCCAGAGCAAGTAGAATGAAACCTCAAAAGGCTATAACATCCTTGTATTTGGATTACATTGGTGGTGAGCATGCCAATTTTAGAAAATGGTATTTTGCATCTAAATGTGACGATGATGATTTTAGAAGCAAAACTAAAAAGAAAGAGTCTTTAAACATCAGAAAGTTGCAAGAGCTATGGTTGAACAATTTTCAAAATTTGACTATTACAGACTATGTTACTCAAATAAGTTTGTACTTACTTATATGGGGTGAAGCTGGGCAAGTCAGATATATGCCTGAATGTTTGTGTTTCATTTACAAAACTTGTATTGATAGATACTATTTCTTAAACAATGGTCATATCAATAGCCCAACTACTGAAAATAAAGTTGAGCCATTTTTGGATCATGTTATTACTCCAATCTACAATTTCTACAGAGATCAACAATACGAGCCTTTGGATAAAAATGTATACATTCAGAAAAATAAGGATCACGTCAATACTATTGGATACGATGACATCAACCAACACTTTTGGTTCCGAAAAAGTTTGATCAAAATTTCTTTAAAAGACTGTGCAAACAAAAAATTGTACGAGTACCCTACACATGAAAGATACTTGTATTTGAACAAATGTAATTGGAAGCTGACTTTTAAGAAAACTTATAGAGAGTCTAGAACTTGGTATCACATTTTTACCAATTTTAACAGAATATGGATAATACATGTCTGTGTTTTTTGGTATTACACAATTTTTAATGCCAAGCCATTGTACACGGCTGATTACAGAGAAACACACAATAATCCACCTTCTACTGAATGGGTTCTATCATTGATGTCATTATCAGGTTCAATAGCAGCTTTAATCAATTTGGTGGCTTTGTTAGGAGAATTATTCTTCTGTCCAAGAAATTTCCATGGCTCTACACCAATTTACAAAAGACTATTCATAACTTTTATTATCTTATGTGTTATGACTATGCCTACAGTCTACATTGGATTTGTTAATGATAATTTGAAAAATCCATTGGGAAATCCAAGAACAGGTTACTTGCCAAGAGGTGGATTTATCCTTGTGGTGTATTCTCTTCAATTCCTCTCTTCATTAGCTTTAGTCACCTATTATTCAGTTACCCCTTTGAATAAACTTTACTTTTTTAATTTCAAAAAAAAAGGAAGAGACTATTTGGCAAATATCTTTTTTACTGACTCAGTGGTTCCATTGAAATACACTTCTAAGCTGGCATCTATTGCTTTGTGGGTTTCCATTTTCTTCTTCAAGTTTTTAGAGTCATACTTCTTTTTGACCCTATCATTGAAAGACACCCTTAGAGAGTTGAGTTTGCTCAAGTTCAAAAGATGTACGGCTGACTTTATGATATTTGGAGACTTAGTCTGTAAGCACCAAAAGCACGTTTTGTTGGTTTTGGTCATAGTGGTTGATTTAATTTTGTTTTTCTTGGATACTTACCTATGGTATATTATTGGAAATACATTCTTCTCTGTCTTTAGATCATTGAAGGTAGGTGTCTCCATTTGGACTCCTTGGAAAAACATATTCTCACGTTTACCTAGCAGAATTTACATGAAGATACTAAACACTGATGTAGCAGATTCACAATTAAAAACACATCTAGTTTCAGAAGTTTGGAACTCCATAGTCATCTCAATATACAGGGAGCACTTGATATCATTTGAGCATGTTCAAAGTTTGATTTACAACAGATCTAAATCTGGATCTAAGTATACTTTAAAAGAACCTAATTTCTTTTACAACCAAGAAGATACGTTTGGGCAAAACAACATTTTCAAGTCAGAACCAGAAGCTCAAAGAAGAATTACATTCTTTGCACAGTCACTATCTACTTCAATTCCAAACGGATACCCTATTAATGAAATGCCTTCATTTACAGTTTTGATTCCACACTATAAAGAGAAAATTATGTTGTCATTGAAAGAAATTATCAAAACTGGTGATACTAGCTCCCAAGTATCACTATTGGAATACTTGAAGGGTCTCCATGCATCAGAGTGGAAATACTTCATTCAAGATACTAAACAGTTAGTTGCTGAAAACAATTTATCAAGCACTTCAAGTATAGAGCCCGAGTTGAAAGAAGAAGAATTTGAAACAACTAAAAACTTGAAAACAAAGGGTAATGCTCCAATTACTGCTTGTTTGGCGGTAGTGGGTTTCCAAACTGCCTTGCCAGAATACGTTTTGAGAACAAGAATTTGGGCTTCACTAAGATCTCAAACTCTTTACAGAACAATTACTGGTTTCATGAACTACAGTAAAGCTATCAAGATTTTATATGATGTTGAAGATCAAAGCATAATTGCCACTCAACTACAAAACAATACTGATACTGAGGATAACAAATTCAAGCAGCAAGTTGAAGATGAAAACATTTACTACAAAAGATCTGAAAAGGCCTCCATAATTGCTTTGAGAAAGTTCAGACTTTTGGTTTCCATGCAGAGATTAGCTCAATTTGATAAAGATGAGAAGGAAAGCACTGAATACTTGTTAAGAGCCTATCCTGAGCTTCAAATAGCATACATTGAAGATGTTTTAAACCCAGAAACAAATGAAGTCGAATATTATTCATGCTTGCTAGATGGAAGTTGTAACTTCACTAGTAATGGTGAGAGACAACCAAAATACAGAATCAAGTTGAGTGGTAATCCAATCTTAGGTGATGGTAAAGCAGATAATCAAAACCACAGTCTCATTTTTGCAAGAGGTGAGTTCCTTCAATTAATTGATGCCAATCAAGACAATTACATTGAAGAATGTTTAAAGATTAGAAATGTTTTGTCTGAATTTGAAAACTTGAACTTTGAGAGCCATACAGAGCTCAACATGAACACTGCTCACACTGAAAAAGATGCTTCTGACATTAATGCAGGAATTCCAAATGCTGTTTACTCTTCTGCTGACAATTATTCAATCACTACACCTGATCAAATGCAAAGCTCATACAATGCTTTCTGGCAAAACCAAACTTCACCAGTTGCCATTATTGGTACTAGAGAATACATTTTCAGTGAGAACATTGGTGTTTTAGGTGATGTAGCAGCTGGAAAAGAACAAACTTTTGGAACCTTAAATGCTAGAACGTTGGCTGAAATAGGTGGTAAACTTCACTATGGTCATCCAGATTTCCTCAATACTGTATTTGTAACTACCAGAGGTGGTGTTTCAAAAGGTCAAAAGGGTTTGCATTTAAATGAAGACATTTATTCGGGTATGAATGCCCTAATGAGAGGTGGAAGAATCAAACACTGTGAATACATTCAATGTGGTAAAGGTAGAGATTTAGGTTTTGGATCCATTTTAAATTTCACCACTAAAATTGGGGCTGGTATGGGTGAACAATTCTTATCGAGAGAGTACTACTACTTAGGTACGCAATTGCCTTTAGATAGATTCTTATCATTCTATTATGGGCATGCAGGTTTCCACTTGAACAACATTTTGATCGTTACATCAATCAAGATGTATATTTTATTGTTTTTGAACTTGTCATTTGTTGTTTCCAACTCTGTTCTTTGCTACTATGATAAAAATGTTCCATACACTGATCCAAAATATCCAAGAGAGTGTGCCAATATTATTCCAGTTATCAAGTGGTTAAGAAGATCTATCTTGAGTATTTTCTCTGTTTTCTTAGTTGCCTTCTTACCTTTGTTCTTCCAAGAGTTCATGGAAAAGGGGACTTGGAAGGCTATCTCAAGAATTTCAAAGCACTTCTTGTCATTCTCTCCATTGTTTGAAGTCTTTGTTTGTAAGGTCTACTCTACTTCTGTTATAAATGATTTGACCATTGGTGGTGCTAGATACATTGCTACCGGTAGAGGGTTTGCAACCACAAGAACTTCTTTCAGTAGATTATACTCAAGATTTGCTCCAGAAGCTTTCTACTATTCATCAATAACGCTATTGGCATTATTGGCAGCATCAATTAGTGCTTGGGAGTTCTCAGTTCTTTACTTCTGGATGACATTATCAGCATTGATATTTGCTCCATTCTTATTCAATCCTAACCAATTTTTATGGAACGAATTCTTTTTGGATTACAAAAAGTATTTGAGATGGTTAAGTGCTGGAAATACTATAAACAAGAATGTCAAGTCATCATCGTATATCAAGACCAAAACCCAAGGTTCATGGATCAGTTATATTAAAGACTTGAGAGCTACTACTGTTGGTTCGAAGAAGCAAAAGAGTAAGAGAAAGTCATCAGGTAAGTATGTTGCTGCATTATTCTGTAAATCTCCATCCAAGTTCCACTTGTTCTTGAACAAGGTATTGAACAAGATTTTGTTCACATGTTTCATCTTGGCAGGTTATAGTTTTGCAAATTCTCAAATGTCCAGTAGTACAGACGGTGATAACAAGTTCTTGTTGAGAGCCCTAATAGTTTCTCTTGGTCCATTGGCAGTCAACTTTGTTATACTTATTTCAATTGGATTTGTTTCCATAACAACTGGTCCAATATTATCAGTCATCTTCAAGAGATATGCTACTTTGCTGTCAACGTTAGCACATTCTTTGGCTATAATAAATCACATTTTGTTCTTCCAGTTCACATTGGTGCTCCAGAGATGGTCATTTGCATTATCGCTACTAACATTGGCTGTTTGTATTTCCACTCAAAATCTAATAATTACATTCATAAGTTGTTTCTTGTTGTCTAAGGAAATGACCAGCACAGATAGAAGCAATAAAGCTTGGTGGACAGGGAGATGGTTCAGCTCTGAGTTAGGAAAGAGGGCTTTAACGCAGCCATTCAGAGAAATAATTTGTAAGTGGATTGAGTTATCATGGTTTACATCAGACTTCTTGATAGGTCACTTCTTATTGCTGATACAAACTCCATTATTGTTTATTCCATGCATTGATAGATTCCACAGCTTTGTACTATTCTGGTTGAAACCAAGTGAACAGATAAGTCCAAGAGTATTGTCTTTGAGTGAGAAAAGAAAAACAAGAAGAAGTGTTGCAGTCATGGTTTTCGTCTACTTCTTTATTCTATCCTCATTACTAGTCTTTGTGTTTGGACCATTAGTTGCTGTAAAAGTTTCAGGATTAGACACAACAACTTTATTACCCGATGTGATCAAACCACTTGTAATGCCATTGAAAGAAACGTATGGAAAGCCTAAGCTAGGTTTCCAGGGTTATAAATTGTTATCTGCTGAGCAAAAAGCTAGAAAAAAGAATATGGGTAACTAGATTGTCTATATATCATTATAATTAATTGATAAATTTTTAAGTGAGTAAATTATATGTTTCCATTTGAATTATAGCTGTTTTGTTTTATGTTAATAGTGTTTTTGGTAGTTTAATCTAAATACAGTTAACAGCTCATTTGTAAAGATCAAAATTTAAAAGTAAACAAATTTGAAAAAGATGTAAACAAATTAATCTTTTTTAATTCTTATATCCGAACTTTTCTTTTAAAAAATTTGCCGAGGTGATCAACATCTGGAAGTTCAACTTTAACATGATTTAAAGATGAAAAAAAGTTCATCACAACCCAAAATACATAATGCAATCTTTTGATATACAAAATGGTTTTATCATTGGAAGCTGAGGATGAACTCATAGCAATGCAAGCAATATTTCCGGACAATGTTGAGGTCCAAGAAAATGGAAGATTGGTATACTCCATAATGGAAGCTGAAGGTTGGCGATTGCACATAACCTTGAACTCAGGATATCCTGAGAATGAAAAGCCAAATCTCCTGATGATTGATTATGCCGGGAACGTTTCTGAGTACAAGAACAATCAAAAAGCTCATAAGTTTTTGTTAAAGAAGTGCGAGGATCTTTTGGACACGCTGTATGAACATTCAGAGTGTTTGTTCAGTCTTTTCGATGAGTTGACAATATGCTGGCCTACGTACATGACTGAAGTGGAGGATGAACTTGATATACAAATTGGGATTTCTGAGATGAAACTTGATGATTCTACAGAGGAGATTGAAAATATAGATCCATTTGAAGGGTGGATTGTTAGTGATCCTATAGAAGACAGAGACTCAACTTTTATATCATATGCATACCCAACTAATAATGAAGCAGAAGCATTGAAAAAGCTTATTTTGCTAAAAACAGACAATAAAATAGCTAGAAGTAGACATGTCATGTTCGCTTATAGATTTGAAGATGAAAAAACAGGTAACATCATTTCAGACTGTGATGACGATGGTGAAACAGCGGCAGGATCAAGAATGCTTCACTTATTGACATTGATGGATGCAAAGAATGTTTTTGTTGCCTGTGCTAGATGGTTCACCGGTACACACATAGGTCCTGATAGATTCAAGCATATTAATACAACAACCAGAGATGTTGTTATAAAAGGTAGGTTCTCAAGCAAGGAAGAAGATAACAAGAAGTCTTCAAGTAAGATAAAAAAGAAATAGAACAGATTATCAAAACTAAAGCCTATTAATCAGATATATAAACACGAACTACTCAGATAGTTTAATTTTCTTGGAGGCTTTGTTTTCCCCTTCTCTATCGATACCCTTATCGTTTTTTCTCTTTTTAGATTTTTTATTCATATCATTAGATTCCTTAAACAATGTTTCTAGATCTTTTTCTTTAGGTTTTTCTTCTTCAACAGCATTCTCCAATTCTTTTTCAAGTTCATCTTTTATTCCCAACTTTTGCTTTCCAATGAGTAGATTGTCTTTCTTGTCTTCTTGATTATAATAGTTTCTATTCAAAGTAGTCTGACTCATGGTGACTGGTATCTTGCTGCTCAATGTTTTTAGTTTCTTGTTTTTCAATGTAGCTAGTATACTATTCTTCCCTTTGGATCCAAAACTCCATTCAGAAGTGTCTTTGATATGTAGCTTTTCATCTTCTGTGTCTTCACTTTTATCGTTTTTATCAGATTGTTCAGGGGTGGTGGATTTTCTTTGCATGAATTTCATGTTCAAAACTCTGCTACTCATTTTACCCACCACAGGGGTTCCGGAAGCTGCTGGCATATTATATGAAGTGTTATTGGATGGTTGTTTGGGTCTTTATAGAGATGACACTTTTTCAAAATTCTTAACAAAAAAGATATTGGGTAGCGCGTGACTTGTATCCCAGATAGGAAGGAACGTTTGCGCTTGAATTTCTTTTTTTTTCTCCTTTCTGAATTTTTTGGTTTTCTAGCTCTTCCCATTTTTCATAAAATTTGAAAACTTATAGCAAGATTAGAAATATATTAGTCACAAAACCAAACCACACAAACAACTTAATATCTGTAAATAATGAAAAGTAATTTTAAATTTTCTAATTTGTTAGGGCAAGTTTACAACAGAGGTAACATTGTTTTCTCCGATGATGGGAATAAGTTAATTTCTCCAGTTGGCAATCGTATCAATGTCTATGATCTTATCAACTCCAAGTCCTTTACATTTGATTATGAACACAGAAAACCAGTTTCATGTTTGGATGTTAGTGATAATGGTAACTTGATGTTATCTATAGATGTAGACGGAAGATCCATTTTAGTCAATTTCAAAACCAAACACGTTTTACATCATTTCAACTTTAAGGAAAAAATATCCAAAATCAAATTCTCACCTTGTGGTAAATTCTTTGCCATAAGTGCTGGAAGATTTTTACAAATATGGAAAATATCATTCAATACAGACAACGACGATGAAAACGGTGACAGTGCAGATGGTATCAAGGAATTCCAACCATTTGTGAAATATAGAACTCATGCAGGTCATTCCTCTGATTTGATCAACCTAACTTGGTCTAAAGATTCCAGATTTATCTTGACCACATCCAGAGACTTAACAACAAAGATTTGGTCATTGACAAAGGAAGAACAAGGATTAGCTTCTATGACCTTCTCTGGTCACAAAGATTATGTCATGGGTGCCTTTTTCAGCGATGACCAAGAGAAGATTTATACAATTTCCAGAGATGGTGCTCTATTCCAATGGGAGTACACCAAGAACCCAAACTTAGAAGAATCTGACGAAGAAGAAAAAGACGACGAAGAAGAAATTGATTTATCTCAATACAGTTGGAGAATCACCGATAAAAAGTACTTCTACAACAGACCAGCTTTAGTATCAACAGTCACATTCCACTCCGAATCTAACATTTTACTAGTTGGTTTCACTTCTGGTGAATTCAGAATATATGAAATGCCAACATTCAACTTGATACAAAAACTGTCCATTGGTTCCAATAGTGTCACAACCTTAAGCATAAACAAGACTGGTGAGTGGTTGGCTCTGGGGTCCAAGAAATTAGGTCAATTAGTTGTTTATGAATGGCAATCTGAATCCTACATTTTGAAACAACAAGGTCACTTTGATGTCATGAACTCTTTATGTTATTCTCCAGATGGCTCCAAGTTAGTAACCGGGTCTGATGACGGTAAATTGAAGATTTGGGATGTTAACTCAGGTTTCTGTTTGGCCACATTTACTGAACATCAAAGCAGTGTCACTCAAGTTAAGTTTGCACAAAGAGGTCAAGTATTATACTCTGCATCATTGGATGGTACAGTAAAGGCATGGGATTTGATTAGATACAGAAATTTCAGAACTTTTACCTCAACTGAAAGATTGTCATTTCAATGTTTAGCTGTTGACCCAAGTGGTGAAATAGTGTGTGCAGGTTCTCAAGACTCCTTTGAAATTTTTGTTTGGAATGTTCAAACAGGTCAATTATTGGATACTTTATCTGGTCACACTGGTCCTATTTCTCACTTACAATTCTCCAAAGAAAACGGAATTCTTGCTTCTGCCTCCTGGGATAAGACCATTAGAATCTGGAGTATTTTCAGTAGATCACAAGATGTCGAACCGATTGAAGTCTTTTCTGATGTTACCAGTTTAACAATCAAGTTTGACGGTAAGCATGTTGCTTGCTCTACCATTCAAGGTCAGATTTTGATTTTCGATATCGAAGGTGCTAAACAAATCGGTAACATTGACGGTGTTAAGGATATAAAGGTTGGTAGACATTTGAATGATAGATTCGAGTCCAAGAACTCCGACAGAGGTAGATTCTTCAAGACCATCAACTACAGTTTTGATGGTGAAGCCATTGTAGCTGCTGGTGACAATAACTCCATTTGTTTATACGATGTTAAGAACGAAGTATTATTGAGAAAGTTCACTGTTTCTAGTAATATGCTTTTGGACGGTACTCAAGAATTACTGAATAGTAGTAGAATGACTGAATTTGGATCCCTAGATCTAGTGGAAGGTGCTGATGAAGATGAGGATGAACCTGTTATAAAAGAAACCATTCCTGGTAGTAGAAGAGGTGGTGATTTGTCTTCTAGATCTATCAAACAAGAAATTAGAGTAACATCTGTTCAATTTTCTCCAACTGCTTCTCAATTTGCTTGTACATCTACTGTTGGGCTATTGATTTTCAGCGTTGATGTTACTGTTTTGTTTGATCCATTTGATTTGGACTTTGAAATCACTCCAATGGCTGTTAAAGAGGCTATTGCTGAAAAGGAATATTTAGAAGCATTCATCATGTCCTTCAGATTAAACGATTACCATATTATAAATGAAGTTTACGAAAGTATACCTTTGAAGAATATTTCCATTATTTGTAAAAACATACCACTGCCATACTTGAACAGAATAATGAAATTTATTGGTGAATACTCGATGAATTCATACCATTTGGAATTTAATTTGATATGGATAAAGCACATACTTTCTTTTCATGGTAAGTACATTATGAACAATAAGTTCAAGTTCGGTACTGAATTGAGACTGTTACAAAAGTTCTTGGTAAGATTAGGTAAAGAAACTGCACAACTAGCAAAAGAAAACACATTCACATACTTAGTATTGAAATCCATTGATGTTGAAAAGGAAAATGAAGAAGATGTTGAACTACAAAATGGTGACTTTATTGATGATAATTTAAGTGATTCTGATTCTGAATCAGATGTAGACATGAATGAAGACAGTGATGGTGAATGGGAAGGATTTGCCTCCAAAGCCAAACAAGTTCCAATTGATGAAGAAGATGACGATGACGATGAACTGTTGCTATAAGTAGCTGATTATATAGACTTTAACATAGGAAAATGAACTTTTTTAATTTTTTAATTTTCAAGTTTTTTTAAATTTTTTATATTTTGATTGACTATTTTAGAACTCATATAAATTAGTTCAAATTGCTAATAATATAAATAAAAAAACTTTTGTGTATACATTTTTATCCAAATAAAACATTCATGGTATTTATTTTTTGAAAACATTAATTTCATAGAGAAATTATCACTTTTAGTCAAATTTGTATTGATTAAACCTTTAAAAAAGTAGCTTTTGTATGTTGAATAGAGTCAAAATGTTTCGTGTTCTAATTCTTAATTGGGGGATTGGTCTAGTGGTATGATGCTTGCTTTGGGTGCAAGATGTCCCGGGTTCAATTCCCGGATCCCCCCTTTAACTTATTAGAACTTTTATTTTTTTTGAATTTTTGAAACTCGAAATTCTTAAACAAATATCGTGTTCTGAAAGCTCATCTCTACTTGTAATTGTTTGATTGATTTTACTTTTTTTTTCATTAACCAAACACCAAAGTCAACAATGTCAGTTCAAGACTTCAACTCTGCGCATGAATATCTGCTAAGCTTGATGGGACAATTTGTCTCTTTCAACAATGAAGAATTTGTTCCAATAATTACAGAACTTGTAGGATCTATAAAGGCTGATGCTGCTATGAGAAATCTAGTGTTTGCCAATACTAATTGGATGTCATTGATTAAAAAGCTTCCATTGATTTTTGAACCGATCGAAAACACAACTGATGTAACCCCTTTATACGTTAGATTAATAAATGGTATATTGTTATATTGTAGAATCATTGTATGTGTAGAATCCATAAACGGATTGGATGAACCGACTCTTGCTGATCTATATGATGTGCCAAAATATTTGATTGCTGCAAACAGAGTGTCCAAAAATACTAATTTGATGGATAAAACAACGGAAAGAACTATAGAAACTCTAGCGATGGTCACACAACTATTACCTAATTATAAGCTAGGATTGAATTTAAATTTGACTATAAGCCTGGATGTTGACAACAATGTTCAAAACGACGTTTCAAATATTATAGAATTTATAGACTACTCAATAGGGGTATTGAGTAAAGAGAAATCAGATGATTTGATGCTGTTGCTATATTTCAAGAACATTATTACTAAAAACGACAGTTTTTTGCAATATGCACTTAAGGAGGGGTTCTTCAGGGAGAAAATACTAGAAAATTATTTCTTGATTGATGTTTTAAATAACGAAGTGTATAATGGCATTATTTCCAAAGGTAATACTAGCGAAAACATAGAAGAATTATTGAACAAAAAAGAGCTGACTGCTCTTCAAACTTTAAAGAAAATGTTAACACATGAATCAATAACTCCATACTTTGAATCTAAACTAGCGAACGTTTCAGATACCTTTGTTGAGCATGACTACAACATAATTTTGAATTGGAGTCGTATATCTTCTACATTACTCTGTAGCAGTTCAATCTTTGATACATTCCAGTTGACAAACATTATGATATGGGTCTTCATGATTCTGGAAAGTGTATCCACTTCGATCATCAATTTGTTTGATAAGAATAAGATAAGCAACATGAGTGAGTCAAGTATAGATCAAAACTTAATTTCAAAAACCGATTATTATTATGAAATTTTAGTCAACTTATTAGACATACTGAGTCATCTCTGCCAATTCGAGCATTGTCAAAAATTTGTTTTACATTACAAAGGTATCGAAAAACTAGGGAAATTATTAGGAACTCTGCACATAAACTGCTTTAAGCTATCTGTTCATATCGATGACAAAAATGGCGGTAAGTTGACTTTGAATGACAACTTGAAAAAGAATGTTGACTACAACAACTGGATGAAGGTTATAGATAAAGAAAATAATAAAATAAAGTCAATTAACTTTCCACATACAAAGAGTCTTATTATTGAGATTTTAACAAAGTTTTTAGTTCTTGATAAAGAAACTGATGATAATCTAAAAAAATTGAAAGATTTACAAGATTTATTAAAAGCAGAGTCTGTTCTGGAAATCGTCTTGAGTAATTGTTCGATTGATGACAACGAACCTTTTATTAAAGAAAGATCAATAATGTTTTTGAAATATGCATTGTATAAGAATCAAACTAATCAAGAGTTTGTTGCTAAGTTGGAACAAAAAACTGAAGTAGACTCACAAAGTGAAACTTTGCTAGAAGAAGTGGGTTATGAAGTTAATATCAGTGATAATGGTAAAATAGGGTTAAAAAGAAAATCTCCAGAATAAGAATAATAATTAATGCTATATAAATTCAATCTATTTCTTTTGCTTCTTGGCATTATCCATGAATTCCTCATCTTCTTGATGTACTTGTTGAGATTGTTGAACCATTTGTTCCTTTAACATTTCTAAAACGTACTTTTCTAAATCAGCATCAACGTTTTCACTGTTGTTCATGATATGCTGAATTCTGTTATACTTTTCGACATCCATTTCATCTGAAGTATCAATACTAACATCATTAGATAGTTTTAACTTCAAATTGTTCTTCATATCCTCTAGAGCCTTGTTATCTAATCCGTGAATACCATACATGTTGTTGTAAGAACCACTTTCATATTCAAGGTTTTGTAAGAATGTAAGCATCTTCAAACTTTCTTTATCATTGTCATCGCCATTCTGTAGCAATACTTCGACTGGCATCATTCCTTCGTTATTCTTGATTCTATAGTCAGCATTTAAGTTTTCAATCATGTACTTACATGTTTCGTAGTCTTCAACGTGATGCAATGGAGTGTCTCCATCTTCATCCTTTATGTTAATATCACCATTGTATACCTTGATTAATTTTTCTAATAATTCTTTATGACCATAAGATGCAGCAGCATGTATTGGAGTGTAACCATTTGGATCTGGAGAATTGGCAGTTACATTTCCAGATTGTAAATATTGTTCAACAAGGTCTATACGGTTGTCACTAGCAGCAATCCAAACATTCATTTTTAAGGATCTATATTATTCACTATTTTATTGATATGGGCTTCAATTGAGATACTCTTTAATGCACCTTCAAAGTATCAATCTTATATGATTAAAGTTTTCAAAATCTTCGTTTTTTCAAAAAAAAAAAAAGAAAAGTTTCATGAAGGCATCTCTTCTTAACTCCGACTTTTTTTTGAAATCTTTGGTATGAATCGGTCTAGGGTTTTTTTCACCAACTTTTTTTAAACATTTGGAAGAAACTCTTACTTGATTAACATGATTCAGATAAAATACTTATTGAAAACCAAATAACCATATAGTTCAACAATTAAAAAAAAAAAATGTCTGAAAAATTAAGTGAGAAGGAAATTGAATTGCAAAAAAAGCAATGTGATGATTGTTACAAATACAGAGACGAACTTCTGAAAACTTCTCCAGCCGTCATTTACATGTCCCAACAAATCGAAAAGCTAGCACAAACTCATCCTAAATATAGACAACAAATTGAACATATAGATAAGCAGATTTTTTCCAAAGTAGATGCTGATCCCACCGAAGATAAAGAGAAATCAAAGTCTCCTATTTTCATCCCATCCAAGCACCTCATATGTGATATTTGTCCTGATAACACCAAGTTGGCAGGTTTCCATCCAGACTTAGGTGTTTTAATTTGTGCCAATCATATTTCCAAAAAAACCAACTTCTTATTGGAAAGTAGTATTACCCATGAATTAGTCCATTATTATGATAACATGAGATTTAAAGTTGATCTTTCTAATTTGAAACATCATGCCTGTACAGAAATAAGAGCCTCCATGTTATCTGGTGAATGTGCTTGGTCTTATGAATTTTTCAGAAAGTTCTCCACTTTTAAAATGTTTGGTGGGTTCAAAGATTGTGTAAAAAGAAGAGCTGCTTTAAGTGTTTCTTATAATCCAGTATGTAAGTCTCCAGAAATGGCTCAAAAAGCTGTTGATGAAGTATGGAACAGTTGTTTCGGTGATACAAGACCGTTTGACGATGTATACTTTGGTTAAAAGGTTGATTTTGAGTTAAACAAAACAAAAAAAATAACGATATATTCATACGAATTCTGTTACTCCTGTAAATTAAATTGCAATTAATATAGTTATAGTATATACGACTTTGAAATTACTTTTATATTTAAAGAGATTAATCCAAGTTGAATCAGTAAGCTAGATACAAAGAACAAACAAGAGCTGGACCTACACAAATACTAAACCAGAAGTAAGTATTGGCCATGATGGGGTAGTTCTTAAACAACTTGTAGTGGATGTATGTTAGTGGTATTTGTGCCATTTGTAGCACAAAAATATAGCATCTTTTCTTTTTGAACATCATGAACATTGCAAGTTCATGGAAGATAGAACTGATAAAGAAAGTCAGAAACATCGATGTCATTGTAGAATACTTAGGCTTATCAGTCTTTTTATTTTTGACATTTTTGAAAGCATGGAATACATGTCTTAGTAAGAATTTATGCACGGTGACGTTCCAGTACTTTGAGAAGTCATCCCAAGTAACTGAGTTCCACCAGTCAGCATAAAACTCTCTATCAGCAAAACGTGTCAATTCAGCAATACAATTCAATATAGCATCCCAAATTAAGTACCATACAATGACATACATGGTGATGAATGATGGAATCAATTCAGTAAGTAGTAAAGCCAGTTTTAGAAGTTTGTAATCCTCATCTGATGTGTTTAATTCAATTAAGCTCACGGCTGTAGGGTACATGAATACTTCTGCAATGTTGATCATTACAAAGATTATACCAAAGATAGCAACAATCTTCTCAACAACATAACTCCATCTTATTCTTTCATTTCTTGGATAGTTTATTTGATAAAGTACAACTGGGAAAGTGGTGTAGGTAAAGAAGTTTTTCAAGGTAATGTTATCTGGGAACTTCACAGTTTGCTTTTCATCGTATTGATTTACCATTTCTTTCTTTGAGTATTCAATTATGTTGATAAGATCTTGATCATTTGGTGAATCTTTTAACTTCTTTTCAGCCTCAACCAATTCTCTTAATCTTTCAGACATAAAACCGTTGTAATAGCAATAAGAATGAATCTTCATTAAGAACACAATGGAATGTAAGAATAAGAAGATTCTGGAGATCCAGTTTTCTGGGAACAAGTTATAGATTAAGGCCATCCAAGTAAAAAAGAAGGTAAATTCAAAAACTGTAGCCATGACTTTCACCTTGTTTAACCAATAACATCCTTTTTTACCTGATTTAAGAATCTTAATGATTGGATAACATAGAAACATAGAAAGATACATTAGGAAATCAACAAAGGCCACGTATGGCAACCCATCAAGCATGAAAGTCCAAATAGTAGAGTTTTCCCAAAAGTATTGAGAGTCAGATTTATTACTTATGTAGAATTGTATGAAACTTTTTGCAATAACAAAGAAAATAAACATCCATCCCAAAACAAAGAACCCTGAAAACTGAATAAGCTTATCATCTGTGTCTTTTTCCATGTAGTCAATAGATTTTTTATTATATTTTTTGACAATTGGACCAGTAAACTTGGAGTTGTTGACAGAAATGTAACTATCCAGAATGGTTGATTGTGGTTTGAACTTTATGTCAACGTATTGTAACCTAGGTTGTGTTTTGGTGTCAGTTTTTTGTTTTTTATCAGCCATCTTTGAAGATAAAGTGAATAAGGAGAAAGGTTAAAGAGCAATTAGTGGATTGATAAAAAGATATAAGGCTTTTATTTTTTTGTTAATTGGACTTTTTTTTTGGTTGAATTATAAAATTAGTTAAATTTACATATCCTATAAATTACAATAATATACTTAGAGAAGTTCTTTAAATATGGAAAATGAGCTTATCTTCGTATAAGGTGACACCACCTTTGATTTTTTCGGCCCCTTTAAAAATGGGAGGAAAAAAAAAAAATACTAAGAAGAATTTATAGCCGTTTAATACCCAAATGATGGTTTTTATCTAGATAAAGTCACGTGTATGTTTGTAAGAAAGTTACCCAATCATGTATATCTATAAATTGCCGTTTTGGGATATCTAAGAAAAATACATGAAATTTCTCTTGGTGGATGTTTGCTCTCTCTGTTTTTTCTTTCCTGGTTCTATCTCCATATATGTTTCGTTGTTTATAAAGAAAAACCAACTATTTAATTTATAAAAAATATTGGCTTAAAAGACCAAACAAATACAAGCATTTACTTATTTGAACTAGTGAATATTATAATAACTATAATTTCTTATTTTTGTAGCAAAAAAATGTCACAAACATCCAGTAATAATCACCCTAACGCCTCTTTAGCAAGTTCAAACATCCTACCATCAATTTCAAAGTTTATCTTGAGTGATGACGCTGAAAACAATGTCTTGATACAAAATTACAACATGTTAGTTGAAAAGGAATTAGAACTAGACAGCACAATCAATAAAAAGACCATTGATCTGGTAAACAATAGTGTTGATGTCATCAATGAAAAAATCACTGAAGGAAGCAAATCCACTTTAAGAATATTTATTAGCAATACTGCTGAAAATCAACCATGGCAACAAGGTCAAGATATTGATATTAATGTAAAACCTAGTTGGAAGTTGAGAGTTGAAGGAAAAATTTTAGGTAATGATGATTTCTTATTCTCAGACATCATAAAACACATATCAGTTTCATTTATAGACTTTGATCCTTCATCTTTAAAACCAGATGAGGATGATCTTTCTCCTGAAATAACATGGAACCATTTGGATAACCACTCAGTTAAGTTTAATGGATTGGATATCAAGAGATTTGGTGTTCAAAACCGTAAAGTTAAAATTGTAATTGAACTAAAGAATGTCAAGGCATCTGAATTCATTGATCAAATCGTTGAAATTAATAAGAAAAATGGTAACTACAAAAGTTATGGTAACACTCAAGACTTAATAAATTTATTGGTTGAACACATTTTATCTCATGACTTGGTTGACCACACAACAGGTTTAATCAATTTGGAAAAAAATACTCATTTATATGCTATAGCCAACAAAAACATTGACCAAGATTCAAGACCTATAACTGAAATATCTTTACAAGATTTCTTACAAAGAACTATAAAAGATTGTATTCAGCCATTAAAGCCATTGGAATTTGAATATGATATTAGAGTTGACAAGGAAACAACATTTGGTGAAAACTGTTTCGATATTAAGATACAAAA
Organism: Hanseniaspora thailandica (nom. inval.); assembly: GCA_030573475.1. Lineage (NCBI taxonomy): Eukaryota > Fungi > Ascomycota > Saccharomycetes > Saccharomycodales > Saccharomycodaceae > Hanseniaspora > Hanseniaspora thailandica (nom. inval.). The sequence goes on along the minus strand of JAJMDF010000254.1, from coordinate 2,446 downwards.
CCCAATAGAACAACCACAACTGCAACAACAAAAACTAGCCGACTTGAAGAAGGCTGAACATTCTCAATACTTGTTGCAACTCGAAGCCATTGATAAGGAGATAAACGAATTGAATGCCAAGAACACAATGATTTTATCTGATTTGAACACCAGAATCATTCCAAAATACAACTTCTATAACGAACTATCGGTTCAAAAAAACCCTGCTGAGTTCCTTACTCAATACATAGAACAACAAGCTAAAATTAATAAAGAAATTATATCCCAAGATAATGGATACATGGAGGATCTGGTTAGAAGAAGTGAGTACTATGTTGATAATGAAGATAAGCTGAAAGAAACTGTGTTATTACTTTTACAAAACCGTGAGCTATAGTTGTATATATAAGCCTGTAAGTCTTCAGTATGAATGTTAATCCAATTGATTAAATTCCAAATTTTCAAATCGGAGCGGGATATTTCTGAGGGAAAGTTGTATGACTTTTTTTTCCAGGATGACTGATTTTTTTCTGCTGAGGGCGATGGTTGAATCTCAAGGCTAGACACTGGAAAAAAAATTTTTTTTTTAAAAAAATAACAGTAGACTTTAAGAATCAGTCATCCTTAAACAAATTTGTATAAACTATTTTAAGTCAGTGAATAAATGTATCAAAACCAAACAACGAATATACTTGTGAAAATGCCAGCTGCTAAGCCAACCTACAGATCTACTAGATCCAGCAACACCAATGAAAACATCTCTTTCGAATCCGCCATTATGAAGGGTTTGGCCAAGGACGGTGGTTTGTTCATTCCTTCTTATATCCCAACCATCACTTCTAAAGATTTAGAAAAATGGTCAAAGTTATCTTTTAACGAATTAGCTTACGAAATAATGAGTTTGTACATTTCTGAAGATGATATCCCATCCGATAGCTTAAAGGAAATTATTAAGAGATCATACTCCACCTTCAGATCTGAGGAAGTCACTCCACTAGCTAAGAATGTTGAAAAGAACATACATGTTTTGGAATTATTCCATGGTCCTACATACGCCTTCAAGGATGTTGCCTTGCAATTTGTTGGTAACTTATTCGAATTTTTCCTAAATAAGCACAACACCGCCAATCCAGAAAACGTTAAGCAATTAACAATTGTTGGTGCTACTTCTGGTGACACTGGTTCTGCTGCCATTTATGGTTTAAGAGGTAAGGAAAACATTAGAGTTTTTATTCTATATCCAAACGGTAGAATCTCTAAGATCCAAGAAGAACAAATGACTACCATTCAAGATAAAAACGTTCAAACCTTGAGTGTCACTGGTACTTTCGACAATTGCCAAAACATTGTTAAGGAGATCTTTGGTGATGCTGAATTCAATGAAAAATACAACTTAGGTGCTGTCAACAGTATCAACTGGGCCAGAATCTTAGCTCAAATCACTTACTACTTCTACTCTTACTTCAAGATTGCCAATGAACAAAAGGATGCCAAGGTCAAGTTTGTTGTTCCATCTGGTAACTTTGGTGACATTTTAGCTGGTTTCTTTGCTGCCAAGATGGGTATGCCAGTTGAAAAGCTTGTCATTGCCACCAATGAAAACGATATTTTGGATAGATTCTTAAAATCTGAAAATGGTGAATATGCCTCCTCCAACGATGTCAAGGCCACTTTATCTCCAGCGATGGACATTTTGATTTCTTCTAACTTTGAAAGATTACTATGGTTCTTAGCTTATGAACAATTGTCTGACAACGATGCTGATAAAGCCGGTTCCATCTTGAACACTTGGTTCAAGGACTTGAAGGCTAATGGTAAATTCGAAGCCGGTTCTTCTGTTGTCAAAGCTGCTTCCACCTTATTCGATTCCGAATCCGTTCAAGACTTAGAAATTCTACAAACTATCGGTAAGGTTTACGAAAACTCCCAAAACCCAACCAAATATATCATAGACCCACACACTGCCGTTGGTATGAAGGCTACTTACAACCAACTTGAAAAAGATGGTCAAAATGCTGGTTTCCAATACATTTGCTTGTCCACTGCCCACCCTGCTAAGTTTGCCGATGCCGTCAACAAGAGTTTAGAAGCCTTTGAAAACTACTCCTTTGACAAGGATGTTTTGCCTGAAGAATTGAGAAAGTTGGCTACTCTACCAAAGAAGATCAAGTTGGTTTCTAGAGCTGACTTACAATTGATCAAGAAGGCCATCGATGAAGAAATTGTTGTCATGGAACAATGATTTTTGAAAGAATAGTATACATTATATATATTTCTTTGTTAATACTAAGCCATAAGGCTTTGAATTATTTTTAAAAAAACTGGATTTGGTCATTTGATTAAACCTAAGAATCTGGGAATTGCTTTTTTTAAAAAAAATGGTTTAAAATTTTTACATGTCCATTTAAACACGTAAGTATTACTTTTTAAATATATAAATAATACCATTAGATAGTAAAATGATGAA
>JAJMDF010000253.1:0-52083 GCA_030573475.1 Hanseniaspora thailandica (nom. inval.) | reverse complement strand
AGATTGATATACCGTGCTAAAACACTGTAATTAAGTGCCAATCTGTTTAATACAATTGTAATTTTAATTAAATTAAATAATATGCTACTGATAGCTTGAAAATAGTTCAATAGTTGTTTAATCAACTGTTTATAATACCACTAGCAATCGACTTTTCAAAGCTAACGTTGTTGTTTCAAGCTTTATTTAAGCAAATCTTTTTACAAGTTCAAGAATAAATCTAACATTACTTATAAGTATTGCTAGTATCTACGACAGTATTACAACACTACACACGACTACCATTATATTCATTAAACGTGTCAGAAAATATGTGACGCGGATATAAAACAAATATGTTACCTGAATAGGAAATATTATTAGTAAAACAGAGCGGCTCCTTTTTTTTTTGGCGGAAGCGCAACACTTAATTAAAGCAAATCTGGCATTTAACGTGAAGTTTTCACTGGAGTAGAAAACTTGTGTAAGGAAAAAAAAATTTTTTTTTGCTGCTTAGCACGTTTGTTTTTATTATTTACATTTTTTTTGTGTGAATCAAAACATTTGAAAGCACAAAAACAAATCAGATCAAATTCTCATCATAAACCAAATAAATATATTCATTTAACTGATCCCAGGCAGGTGCTACTACTGATTTGTCATTACCAATCTCTTACTTCTTATACTCGTTTTAAAGAACCAAGTTGTCATATCACCTAAATATAGAATCATTTATTTGAATAAAATAAAAAAAAACTATTATAAACGTACACAATGTCCGAAGTTGAAGCCAACATTCCAACTCCCCAAACATCAGAACAAGATCAAGTTTTAAAACAAGTTTTGCCTCAACAACCTGAATTCAAGGTTTTGAAAAAGAAACTAACTCAAGGCTATGTTGGTTTTGCCAACTTACCAAAACAATACCACAGAAAGTCCATCAGACAAGGATTTGAATTCAACTTAATGCTTGTTGGTAAGGATGGTTTAGGTAAGAAGACCTTAATAAATACTTTATTCAACAGAGACTTGACTAATAAGGAATCTGGATCAGATGAAATCACCGATGAACAAATTTCTAGAAACTTATCTGAAAAATTGAGAAGATTGCAATTACAAGAGACCATGGGCGATAGTGCTGGTCCAGACAACGCTTCTCTGGATGACAACAACATAAACTTGAAGAGCATCAACACTGTTATTGAGGAAAATGGTGTCAACTTGAGATTGAATGTTGTTCACACCGAAGGCTTCGGTGGATACATAGACAACTCTAACTCATATGCTCCTATCATGAAGGAAATCCACAGAAGATACGACTACTACTTAGAACAAGAAAACTTGATAGCCAGAAAGTTGAGCGAATTCAACGACCCAAGAATCCATTGTGTTTTATACTTAATTGAACCAAATGGTCATGGTTTAACTGATTTTGATCTAGAATTCTGCTCCAAGATTAGTCCAATTTCCAATTTGATTCCAATCATTGCCAAATCTGATACTTTAAAGACCACTGAAGAAATTGAAGGTTTCAAGAACAGAATTTTGAAACAATTAGCTGAACACAACGTCAACTACTTCACTCCAGCTGTATACAACGATGACGACAAAGAAAACAGTGAATATATTGATGAATTGTTGAACAAGTTCCCATTAGCTGTTATGGCTGGTACTGGTCTGGATTCTACCGGTAAGAGAGCCAGAGTATATCCATGGGGTGTTTTAAATGTTGACAATCCACAACATAGTGACTTCACTTATTTGAAGGATTTATTAATTAAGCAATTCATGGAAGAATTGAAGGAAAAGACATCCAAGGTTCTTTATGAAGAATACAGATCTCAAAAGTTAGTCAGCTTAGGAATCAAGCAAGATAACACTATTTTCAAGGAATTTGATCCAAGTGAAAAGTTAAAAGAAGAAAAGTCCTTACACGAAGCCAAGCTATCCAAGTTGGAATCTGAAATGAAGCAAATTTTCCTAGAAAAAGTTCTGGAAAAGGAAAAGAAATTACAAAAGTCTGAAAACGAATTGTTCTTAAAGCATAAAGAAATGAAGGATAAATTAATGAAGCAATTGAAGGCATTGGAAGATAAGAAGTATCAACTAGAAATGCACTTGCAATCAAATAACGGAACTTCTGCTAAGGACGATCACACAAAGACATCCCAAGCAAGCATAAACACTACCAAGGAAAAGAAGAAAGGATTCTTACGTTAAGTGCCAGTTTATAATAAATATGTAACAACAGAGAACACACAAATGTTAAAGTAAAGATATAACCCTGTTTTAATTAATAGATTTCTTTTTGATATTAACGTTTTGCTAAGCGATCAAATAATCTAGAAAAAGAGAGAAAAAGGGGCAGCAAAAAAATTTTTTTTTTCGTAAGTACTCTTCGATATCTAACGAGTTCTTCTAGATACAACATCTTTTGTAAGAGCTGTTTTAATTATTCAATTAAACACCATTTCTGCTAACAGAACCAAACAATATTGTTAACCAAACCTTTTGATTTGTATCTTTTCAAAGAGCCTCAAATAAACTCTAGTGAGTAAACTAATTTCTTCCCGATCCCACAAATTAGATTTTTTTTCTTTTTTAAAACAAGGATTATTTAAAGAAAACTTACAACTAAAACCAGTTCAACAATGTCTACAGATTACAAAAGTTACTTGAAGCAAGTATCCTACGAGAAAGTGTGGTTTTTTGGTCATTGTTTGACATTAGCCTGTGCATTGCTATATGCTCTAAGCTTCTGTACATCAACCAAACTATACAAGCTAATCTTTGTGGGTGTATTGCTATCATTTGGTGTACAACTAACTCAAAAGTACATCCTTACTCCTAAGACCAAGACTACCAAGAAGAAATCTTTGAAAAAGATTGTTGATGATGTCAATTTCCAATACTTCTTCATAGCCTTGATCTGGATCATAACAGCTTCAAAAGCCAATCTGTTATCTATCCCACCCTTCCTAATATTTTCAAGTTTCCACATTCTATCATATGTTTACAAAATGAATGAAAAGAGCAATGGCAAGTCCAACTCCTTTATTCCAGACTCTGCAATGACTTTCTTGGTTAACCTTGAGATAATCTTGAGAAACCACAGAGGAAAGCTAGTCAATGCTTCATCCATGTGTGAAGTTTACTTATTTGTACAATTACTTTTCAAGGCCATAACCTTCCAAAGCAAGTCATGGATACAATTGACTGGATACCTGATATTCATTAAGATGAGATTGATTGACTATAAAGGAAGCAAGGAGGTTAATCAAGAGAACAACACACAATTGTTGATCAACAACTTCATAAGTTTGGATCAAAGAATAACCATGGCTTTAACAAAGTTTGGGGCCACTAACCCATCAGTTAAGTCTATTCAAAATGTTTATGAAAAAACTATTAAAAATGTAATAATTAAACAATTCATTAATTTGAAGATTCCTTTCTTGAGATCATCTCAAGAAGAGAAAGTTAAGAAACAAGGTTAGAACAGAGACGATATGTAAGAGTATGTATACATTGTTACGTATATTTTATTGAATGAAAGTAGCTGTTTTGTTAATGCAAGAAAAAGTTTATTGTTTCCAGAATAGTAATATTTTCTTGATGGTAGTGGCTAAAGGTGTTCATGATGGACAGTTCATTTAGATGCCTTTAAGTCTAACAAAGAATTCAATGTCCATCTTTGACATTAAAATCGGACTTAAGAGGGTTGAAATGCAAAATGGGGATTTTTGGGTATCAAACTCAAAGAGAGTATATCAAACTACACCATATATACCATACCACATCCGTTGATAATTAACTTTAAAATCTATAAACAAAGTCTGATACATTTATTAGAAAATAATTACTTAGATAAGTTGAATTATACATATAATCATACAAAACTTTCCTACACAATTTTACAACTATATTAAAACAAAGTATGTCATCCCAGCTAGAACAATTACTTTCCAAATTCAAGTACATAAAAACCTTGAACCAAGATGAAGTCAGCAAATCTTTAAGTTTATATGGATTTATTTCATTAAACGGTGAAGATGAAGTTACCAAAGAAAACAGAGCCATTCTTCACATAAACAAACAAAACGTGACTGCTTCTGATATTTTAACATACACCAACTTCAAGAACACCAAGGACAATGATTGTTATCATTGGGGTGAAGGATCTTTAAAAACAAAAGACGAAGCTTCTGATTATAAATTCAATTTGATCTATCCAGCCTCAGATAAACATTTATCCAAGTATGATCAAGAGGTGAAGTATTGTCAAGTGATTGAGACACCTGAAATATACCAAGAGAAAGTCAAGCCATATATTGATTACAATATTGAAGAAGGTTCTATCCAATGGGTATACAACATTATTCAAGGAAAGACAGAACAAGAATTTGTTAGATTTAATGAGCCTGATTTTATGGTTCTTCCAGATATGAAGTGGACTGATGAAACTGATTTGAAAAACATGTATTTGTTGCTATTATTCAAGGATTCAAAGTTTAAATCCATCAGAGATTTTAATTGTGAAGAACATTTGATCATGTTGAAGAATGTCAAGAAATTTGTTGAGCATGAAATTCTAAAGAAATATGGCAATACCAGTATTGACAAAGTCAAGTTGTACTTCCACTACCAACCTTCATACTACCAATTGCATTTACATATTGTTCATGCTGATAATGAGATTAATTACAAGAGTATGTTACTAGGAAAAGATTGTCACTTCTTGGATACAGTTATTAACAATATGGAATTGGCCATTGATTACTATCAAAGGTGCAATCTAGTTTACTACTTGAGTGACAGCAGTGAGTTGTATAAGAGAATTATTAACAAGGAATTGAAGTAGTAGTTTACCAAATATATATTTCGAAAAACTCACAACTATTAAAGACTTTCCTTAATTGGTGCAATTAATTAAAGATAAGAAAGACTTAGAATGAAGTTTGGCTGGTGTACCCCACGTGACTTGTACACGTCAAATTTTGATCTCATCGCAGAAAAACTTAAACTTTTTTTTTTTTTTCCAGAAATTTCTTGAGAAGGAAAAATTCAAATAGCGTTGGTTGATGTATTATATCCGAAAAAAAGCGCGACCATAAACTTTCCTCCAAGCCTGCTTTTTTCTAGAATGTTCGATTTAAAGTTTCGAAAATTTGGTTTATGAAAAAGTTAAAAAAAAATTTTAAAGGTGAAAAAAAAATTTCTGGAAATTTCTGGTGTCTTATTTAAACACCTTAAGGTGGCAATCGACGAAAGTTCTAGCAACTTTTCTGGCTAACGTAATTAATTTCATTTGTGTAAAATTTTTTACTCATTTGTAATTGTAGAATGTATATAAAAGAGGGTGTGTCAGTTGTTGTAATTGTTTTCAATCTTCAAGTTAATTGAATTAGAGAAATTTTACTAAAACCATCAAAAATATTAATCTAAAAAACTAATATTATAACTTAAAGAAAATGTCTAAAGCTGTCGGTATTGATTTAGGTACTACCTACTCCTGTGTTGCTCACTTCGCCAATGATAGAGTTGAAATCATTGCTAACGATCAAGGTAACAGAACTACTCCATCTTATGTTGCTTTCACTGATACTGAAAGATTAATCGGTGATGCTGCTAAGAATCAAGCTGCTATGAACCCAGCTAACACTGTCTTTGATGCCAAGAGATTAATTGGTAGAAAATTCAACGATGATGATGTCCAAAACGATATGAAGCACTTCCCATTCAAGGTCGTTGAACAAGACACCAAGCCAAAGATCCAAGTTGAATTCAAGGGTGAAACCAAGGTTTTCACTCCAGAAGAAATCTCTGCTATGATTTTATCCAAGATGAAGGAAACCGCTGAATCTTTCTTAGGTGCTACTGTTAGCGATGCTGTCGTTACTGTTCCAGCCTACTTCAACGATTCCCAAAGACAAGCTACCAAGGATGCTGGTGCCATTGCTGGTTTAAACGTTTTAAGAATCATTAACGAACCTACTGCTGCTGCCATTGCTTACGGTCTAGATAAGAAGGACGACGGTAAGGGTGAACATAACGTTTTAATCTTCGATTTGGGTGGTGGTACCTTCGATGTCTCCTTATTGAGTATTGAAGACGGTATCTTCGAAGTCAAGGCTACTGCTGGTGATACCCATTTAGGTGGTGAAGATTTCGATAACAGATTAGTTAACCACTTCATCCAAGAATTCAAGAGAAAGAACAAAAAGGACTTATCTACCAACCAAAGATCCTTAAGAAGATTAAGAACTGCTTGTGAAAGAGCCAAGAGAACCTTGTCTTCTTCTGCTCAAACCTCCATTGAAATCGATTCCTTATTCGAAGGTATTGACTTCTACACCTCCATCACCAGAGCTAGATTCGAAGAATTATGTGCTGACTTATTCAGAAACACCATTGACCCAGTTGAAAAGGTCTTAACCGATGCCAAGGTCTCCAAGGGTGAAGTCCACGAAATTGTTTTAGTTGGTGGTTCTACCAGAATTCCAAAGGTCCAAAAGTTAGTTTCTGACTTCTTCAACGGTAAGGAACCAAACAGATCCATCAACCCAGATGAAGCTGTTGCTTACGGTGCCGCCGTCCAAGCCGCTATTTTATCCGGTGATACTTCTTCCAAGACTGCTGACTTGTTATTGTTAGATGTTGCCCCATTATCCTTAGGTATTGAAACCATGGGTGGTATCATGACCAAGTTGATTCCAAGAAACTCTACCATCCCAACCAAGAAGTCCGAAACCTTCTCTACCGCTGTTGACAACCAACCGGGTGTTTTGATTCAAGTCTTTGAAGGTGAAAGAACTAAGACCAAGGATAACAGTTTGTTAGGTAAGTTCGACTTAACTGGTATCCCACCAGCTCCAAGAGGTGTTCCTCAAGTCGAAGTTACTTTCGATATTGACTCCAACGGTATCTTAAACGTTTCTGCTGTTGAAAAGGGTACTGGTAAGTCTGAAAAGATCACTATCACCAACGACAAGGGTAGATTATCCCAAGAAGAAATTGATAGAATGGTCAGCGAAGCCGAAAAATACAAGGAAGAAGATGAAAAGGAAGCTAAGAGAATCCAATCTAAGAACCAATTAGAATCCATGGCTTACTCCTTAAAGAACACCTTATCTGAAGCCGGTGACAAGTTAGATGAAGCTGACAAGAAGACTTTAGAAGACAAGTGTTCTGAAGTTATTTCTTGGTTAGATGACAACACCACTGCTACTGAAGAAGAATACTCTGACAAGCAAAAGGAATTAGAAGGTGTTTCTAACCCAATCATGCAAAAGTTATACGCTGCCGGTGGTGCCCCAGGTGGTGCTCCAGGTGCCGCTCCAGGTGCTGCTCCAGAAGCCCCAGAAGAACCAATTGTTGAAGAATTAGATTAAACATAATTGCATCTTAGGAATATAAATAAAAATAATGTTAATGTATATATTTTAATTAAGTATGATTAAAAAAAAAAGAAGAAGTTATTTTAAAGGTTTTATTAATTGTTTTCTTTCAAAGGATCATTATTTGAGGATGATGACTGTTCTGATTCAGGATCTTCATTATTTGGACATGTTCATGTACATTTCGATGAAAAGGATTATTGACAACAGAATGGCTATCGCTGCAACTCCTACACCAAAGTATTGACCTGCTCTAATGTTTTTTAACAATGTGTTGTGTGGATGACTCAATCCAACTTGTCTTTGAATCACTACAGCAATACCCAAGAATAAGGACATACCATAGTTAGTCATAGTTGATACTAATGAACCTGCATTGCCGTTTGGCAACAAATCTGAAAGGATGATCTGCGATGAGGGGAATGACAAGTCCATACCAAACGACATGATTATCACACCAAAGAAACGCATCTTCCAATACAATAAGTGAGGTGGTGTCAATGAGAAGAGTAAACAACCCACAAAAAAAGCCATGGATGCCAGAATCGCCAATCCTATGGCTGTTATTCTTCCTATGAGTGGCGGAACCAATGCACAAGCAATCAATCCACAAATTAAAAATGGGATGAACTTCAAACCAGCACTCAATGGATTTTCATGAAAAACATTCATGTAGACTTGGTATAGGTAGAACAAGTGGATACCAAAAGACCCCCAGCCAAACAAGACATTAACCAAAAGGGTGATTATTCTCTTATTTTTGATGACTTTTGGATCTAGTATAGGATTCTCAAATCTCATTTCTACTTTATAAAAGATGTATATGGAGATAATGGAGCTGACAAGAATACCTATGTTATAACCTTTTTGCCAACCATCAACCCCAGCTTGGTTCCAAGCAAAGTTGAAACCTGCTAAGCCATAAACACCAAAGAGCATGCCCCATTTATCGAGTTTTAAGTTATTACCTTCAGATCCTGGTGGCAAATAGAAGAATGATATGATAAATGCAATGGCAGCGAGTATGGCGTATGAATAGAACGCCCATTGCCAATTAGTCTCCGGATTAGAATTGGTGATCACACTAGGCATGAAACACCCCATCCCAGCACCCAACACTGAGATCACAATGACTTTTCTGAATGATCCTTGTTTGTAAGTATGACCCACAATTCCTACAAGGTTTGGGAGCATGCATGAAACACCCACAGCCTGGAGCAATGCTCTTGCAACTATGAATTGGTTGACTGATTTGGAAAAATGTGAAAGACCAGAAACTAAAGCACCTATGGCAGCAACTGCATACCCTATCAAAACCATCTTTCTCCACCCATAAACATCCCCAATGTGGCCAGTGATTAAGATTAATGAACCGCATGTTAGTGAAAATGATGACATTAACCAGGACTCAGCGTTTTGCGACGCGTTCAAGTCCTTGGAGATGGTGTCGAAGAATGTCAAGATCTGGGTTTGTGAACTTTGGTTGAGGATTTGAGCCAAGCAACATACTATCAAGAACATGATCTCGTGGAGAGCTGTAGGAAATACCTCCGGCCGGAGAGAACCATTTTCTTTTTCAGGAGTGCTTACCTCGTTAACGTAAGTTTTTTCATCAGTTGATTGTGTATCTGTCATGATGTATACTGTTAGGGTTGATGCAGTTTGTTTTTTAAGAGTAAAAGTGTAACTTTATTTAACAAACTGATATTTAATATAGTAGTATATACTCTGTCCAAGGTTCTGTTTATATTTCTTGCAGTTTGAGTCCAAATTTATGGGGTTTTTAGGGACCCTTGTATTACTAATGTTAAGCTCATCACGTAAAAATCGTAAAGAAAACAACAGGATGCGTGTAAGCGGAGAAGACTTCCTTCCCCGAAAATGGATTCAACGTATCTTTTATCTACAATTTTTAGAACTATATAACAATGCTTAAGACCATTAATTATATATTTTTTTTTCAATTTCTCTATACATATAATTCTTATCTCAGGATTTCAAAATATTCCTCCTTACTTTATTTGACCTTCCCTTCAAGATAGTTTTCGTAGTCTTTCCATGTGACACCATTGGAAGCATTCAAGTAGACAAAATCAACTCCAATGCTTCTAACATCCTTATTTCTGCCTTCGTCATCAAACAAGACGATTTTTAAATTTGGAATCTCAGCCTTGGTGTACTTCAATGCCTTCAACAAATCCTGTATATGTCCCTTCTTAGATCTTTCACCCCATTCAGAAGCAGTGATATACTTCTTAATGCCAAACTCTTCAATCATCTCTTTTGCAACTTCAGGAGCCCAAGTTCTGGATGCAGTCACTATGGTCACCCCATGGTTTTGTAAATCCTCAAAAATTCTGATCACATCAGGAAATAACTTGACTACATACCCATAAGAATCAACAAGGTGGTTGTGCTTGGCATCGTACTTCACAGGAACAGAAATGTTGGTGTCGCAATATGTAGGCCAGATGGTGTAGTCTAAATCAAAAACAGCTATGTCAGGGTATACTTTAGTCATGGTAATGTGTATATGGGGGGTTTTATATTTCTCTCAATTGTTGAACATTAGTTGTGTGTGTATTTGCTACAAATTCGAAGTTGAGTTGTTATCGTGGGAGAAAAAAAGTGGATAAAACTGAGCGAGAAAAAAGTAAATAAATCAAAACACGTGCACATGCGTCAAAAACCCCAGGTTTAATCATCTCTTAGTCATAATCACTTTTTTTTTTTTGAAAAAAAAGCTTCTTTTCATTTGTTATAAATATCATTATATGAATATATCATTATTGTTACGTTTAAGTCATTAGCTATAGTTTTTCACTGGCCTTGAAAGCTCTCATGGATCCTCTTTCTTCCAAGTTGAAGTACATTTCAAAGCACTTGTGCAAGTCATGTGGCTCGTGCATCTTACCATTAGATCTCTTGACACTGTCGCTGTAGTACTTCAACAAAATTGGTCTATATTCAGGATGGGCACACTTGTTTATTATCTCTAAGGCTCTTTCTCTTGGAGCTAAACCTCTCAAATCAGCAAGACCTTGTTCAGTGACAAATACATCCAAATCATGTTCAGTTTGATCAACATGGGAAACAAATGGAACAATTGAAGTGATACCAATTGGATCAGTAGGTGTAGGTCTGGCAGAGATAGTGTGCATAATACTGTACTTAGCAGAAGTCAAGAACTCTCTGGATCCACCAATACCATTCAACATCTTGGATCCTAAAACACAAGTACTGTTGGCATGGCCGTAGATGTCAACTTCAACAGGAGTGTTCATGGCAATGACACCAAGTCTTCTAATTAGCTCAGGATTGTTGGAAACAGTTTGTGGTCTTAAAATAATCTTCTTTGACCAAGAGTCCCAATTCTTGTCCAATCTCTTCATACCATTTGAAGTCAATCTGATAGAAGTGGAAGAAGCAACATCCAAAGAACCATTGGCAAACAAGTCCAAAAACGAATCTTGGAAGACTTCAGTAAAAACTTGCAAGTTCTTAAATCCAGAGTTGGCTAAGCCTCCAATGACACTGTTGGCAACATTACCGATACCACTTTGTAATGGGAATAAGTTTTTAGGCATTCTGTTGTGTTTGACTTCATCCTTGAAGAAGGCAATTAGGTGAGAGGCGATTTTGGCGGAGTTTTCGTCAGCAGGAGAGTTTTCAGGAATGTGGTCTTCAATTTTGGATTCTAAAACAGCAACGACCTTGGAGGCATCAATGTAAAGCTTTTCAGAACCTAATCTTTGATCGACCTTGGTATGCATCAATGGTTGTCTATATGGAGGATTCTTTTGCATCACCAAGTCATGAAGACCCTTCATTTCTCTGATGGTGGTGTTGATTTCTATGATGATTTTGGAAGCACCTGCAAGGAACTCAGGAGTGGCACCAACAGATGGACCCAAGATGATGCCACCATCCTCATCAATGGCAGTTGCTTCGATGACTGCAATATCCAAAACATTGGATGGCAAGGCATCTGTCTTGGATGGATCAGGAAGATTCAATTCCTTGTTATAAAATCCGGATAACAGTTCTTGTGGGAATAAGGATAAGTTTTTGTCAAAGAATAAAGTATCACCACTGTTGATTCTTTTTCTGATTTGTTTACCAACTTGATGCGGGGTTCTCTTGGCGATCATATTTTCCAAGGCCATTTTGTCTTCTTCAACACCACAAGATGCACCGACATATAAGTTGAATCTCATTTGTCTTTCGGTGTCACCAGGCATGTTCAAGTGATGATATCTTGTATACTCACACAAGGCGTTAGGAATGACTTTAGGGCCACCAATACCGGTGAATCCAGAGAACCCTATATGTTGTTTATCTCTGAAGTGGGCTCTCACGACATCAGTAGGATTTTCAACAAACTTGCTTTGAAAGAGTTTGTTACGTACACGACTTTTAAAAATAGCAGACATTGTTTATTATTATGTTTTTATGTTAAATTGTTTGAATTAGGGTTTTGTATTATTTTTGTTTTGGTTGTTACAAGAGAGTTTACGTTAGTAATTAGGATGTTAAAGAACAAGAATAAACAAGAAAGAAGGATGAAGGAAACATGGAAGAACCACACTCTTATATACTTCAGCACAAAAAAAGCCAGCTAGACTTTTTCTTAGGGTTTGGACGGATAATAAGAGTGTTTTTTCGGTTTAACAAATTTGGTTTTTTTGGTGGAAAAAAACCCCAGTCATCATTGTTTAAGTCACGCCCTTCTGGGGAATTTCAGGAATTAGCCTTGGTTCCGATAGCTTAATTCCAAGGTTCGTATGCGCCAAGGGCGCCTTGAACAACAGAGGATGATTAATGCAATCTCGCTTAATTTATTAGGATTTACTGGCTGAAATAGAATTCAACAGCTATTATAGCTGGCTTGGCTCTAGCAACAGTGAATAAAATGCCAATTGCAAATAAACACGAAAATATATTCCTTTTATTGATATATTGAACAGATATCAAGAGAAAAAAAAAGTACAAGCTGTTCTTCCATAGCAAAGATAGATGAATTTGCTGACGTTTCTAAGAGATTTTCTATCAAATGTTGATACTTGAAAGATGTAAGTTACAACCCTCATGTTTAGGCCATCGCCTACTCCCTATTTTAGCACTTCACTCTGTAATGATATTCACAACTTGTAGAGCTTGTACCAAATAGCACTTGTTGATCACCCTTCTAGTTCAGCGCCAGCTTTATGGAAGGATTGTAATTTGTTCAGTTGTAATTTTGTTCCCTTCTCCAGATTCACGGCTGAGTTTGAATTTTTTCGTGCTGTTATCAGCCATTGATGACCTCTGCGTTTGACGTAGCTGAGCAGGAAAAAAAAAACAAATAAAACGTCTTCGAGTTTTCAACGTCGGGGCAATACACATCAACGCGTGTAGAATTCTGTGGGAAATGTTCGTCTGGTTACAAGTAAAGTTTTTCTTATATAAATTTTAATACTCTTTTTTGATTGTTTTCCATAAAGATATTGAACATTGTTAATAGATTTATGAGGGAGATTAACGTACTTGATAATTTGCCACTGTCTGTCGACCAGTGACTATACGGTTGATCTGGAAGGTGGCCAATATTTTTCCTTATAAAATTCAGTACGCGGCAAATCTTCTTTTATATCCGATTCGGGAAATTGTACTAGAGATATTCTCTAGTACATACTTTTACAACGCGTAAGCTTTGTACTTTCCTCAAAGACTTTATATCTGTTTTATATTTTTACTTAATTTTACACTGGTATATATAATAAGAAGTGCTCTAGATATCCTCAAAAATCACATTCCACAAAAGAGTTTTCAAATCTTTCAAGTTCAGTCTATCTTTATACTTGTCAAATTTGAAGAAATCTTCTGATAGTACTTGACCACTAGGCTCATCATCAGGGTCATGGTAACTTGCAAGGTATGGGTGTCTTAGTGCATCATCCACTGATATTCTATTATCCGGGTCAAACTGTAGCATCTTTTCAATTAGATCAACAGCTAGTGGGTTCACAGGTAATTGTGGGGCTGTTCTTTCTTGGAAAAACTTCATTAGATCTCTTCTTTCAAAGTGTGGCAGTTCATTCAAGATGTACATCTTGGCTCTCTTGTTTGGTAGCTTATTCAATGATTCCATAGGTGGAGTTCCTAAAACAGCAAACACTTTTATGAGTTGATCTTTGTAATCTTTTCCTGGGAATATTGGTCTCTTCAAAAGAAGCTCTGCAAGAATACATCCAACTGACCAAACATCTATAGCCTTGGAATAATCAGATGCTGTTAACATCACCTCTGGAGCTCTATACCATCTAGTTGCAACATACTCAGTCATCAAAATCTTGTCGAGTTGTTCTTCATCACGTTTATTTTCAACCAATTCAGGGTCTAGTCTAGCCAATCCGAAATCACAAATTTTCAAGTCACAAGAACTGTTGATCAACAAGTTTGATGGCTTCAAGTCTCTGTGGATCAATCCTGATCCGTGTATAAACTTCAATCCTCTTAAAATTTGGTATATGAAGTATTGCAAATGGTCATCACTTAAGACTTGGGAGTTGATGACTTTATGTAAATCCGTTTGGACATATTCTTGAATGATGTAAATGTCATCGAAGTCTGCGAAGCTCTTTGGCTTTTGAATGTCATAAAGATGAACAATGTTTTCATGGCCTTGACCATTAATACCACACCTTTGGAAATGTTTTAGTACTTTGATTTCTCTTAATGTTCTTATGGCAAACAATGGCTTTTGAAAAGGTTCAATTTTCTTGATGGCCACAGTTTCACCAGTAGGTTTATGAAGTGCTGAACAAACTATGCCGTATGCACCTTGTCCTAATAAACTTTCGATTTGGAAGTCTGTTGTAATGTTGAATAATACTTTAGCCATGTTAATAAAAATTAAGTACAATGAGAAGTGAATAGTCTTAGTTATAAGGTAAATTTTGATCTGGTATGCAATAGTATTGACTTTAGTGCTAGTGTGGAGAGGTCTTTGGGGATTTAATCAATTATAGAGAATAAATAATTAAAACAGCTTTTGACAATGAATGTTCAAAATTATAAATAAATTAAGTCTGATTTATAAATGTCCTATATAAAGATGTTACATATATTTTCAGATATTTTTTATAAGGAAGAGTAGAAAAAATAAAAAATATAAAATTTGTTTTTTTTCTAGGAAGAAGAGGTTTAACTAATTTCCTCATTTAGACATTCTTGCTGACCTCATCTTGGGTGATATGCACGTGATTTAATTAAATATCTTATATCCGATTTTAAACAAATTTTATTTTAAACCGCTACACGATCATGATTCTATAAATCTATCTCTTATCTCCGTAAAGAAATTTTTTTTCTCTCTTTAACGCCTAAAAAATATATTTCTCTCCCTCTTTGGCGTTAATTTTTTTGATAAAATCAAAAAAAAAAAAAACAAGGAGGGGAAAAAAAATAAACAGCACGATAAAAATATTAACACACTCTGATCTATTAAAAACATTTACCACTGAAAACCAGATAAAAAAACATCAAGAATAGAAACAAAGGGATATATATTTTAACTATCAAAAGCCCTTTTCTTGACAAAAAAGAACAAATATATATTAAACAAATCTCTTACAATATAAACGATGTTAAACAAAAGAATGAAGCTTTCTTGGCTCTTCTTTTTCAACCTAGTAGCAATACTTTGTTCAATAATAAACGCCAAAGATGGTAACAAATTTGTTCCTAAAATAACAAGAATAGACTCATTGATTGATCCTGGTGTTGATCATCATCAAAAAGATTCTAAAAAACATAAAATGAGAAGAGGGGGAATGTCAACCAAAATAGCCAGATTTGACGACTCTCACCAAATCCTTTCATTAGGTAAAGGTTATGAACTTAAGTACAGCAGCAACAGTGGTGAAAGCTGGGATAACAGTAACGTTCCAAAGAAGGTCAAGTCAATGAGAGATTTTCCTAAAAAACAAATGAAAAAATGGGAAGAAATCATAGAAAATAAAGATTACTTTGTTCCTGGAAGCATTCATAGAGATTTTTTCCACAACGACAAAAGAAGCTTCATTATACCACTTGGTGATCATAGTGAGTTTTTGGTCACTGAGAACAAGGGTACGTCTTTTGATTTAATTTCAATGAAGAGTAACATTGACAATGCTGTTAAGAGAATAATCAAAAAAGGTTCTCACTTGAAGATAGAATCATATGATTTAAGCGAGTACTTCATAGATGCCATTATCACCAACTCTGACTTTAACAACATAATGGTAAATTACTATATTACCTTAAGTAGTCCTAAAACAGATGAAGTTGATCAACAACATGTTTATTTAAAAACCAGTTTCTTAAGTAAAAATAAAGGTAAATCCTTTACATACTTGGACCCCACCGGAGATGAGTACATGACCATGGACTGTGATTTTATGGACAAGGAAGCTGGTGACAAGGTAAGCACCACTGATCTTTTCTGTTTACAAAAGACTTACGAGTTTATCACAACCCCAGATGATTTCACATACATTTCAGACCCCAAGATCCAAGCTTTACAATCCAATGATTTAGGTAAGACAATGAATGTCATTAGCGATTTGAAGGATTTGCGTGTCACTTGGATTAATGTTGCTTACCCATACATGCTAGCATATGTCTCCAAGGATAAATATAATGTCTTTGGTGAGCAAGATTTATATGTTTCCAGCGATTTGGGTAAAACATTTGTCAAGGCTATAATACCAACCGATACTAATGATAAGGACAAGGATTGGTTCATTTTTGCCAGTGTACAAGATGATATAATATTTTTGACCAAAAATTTTTATCCTTCTGAAAGAATTGAGGAAAGTCAAGAAGAAGATCATTACGTCTTTGAAATCAAACAAAAAACTTATATCAGTGATTCATCTGGTTTTAAGTTTACTGGGTTGGATGAAGCCACCAAACATCTAGCTTCAACGGATGCACACGATTACTTCACCTTTGCTGATAGACTATTCAATTTCAAAGGGGTATTCACTCTTTCAAAGATGAAGCTTGATTTCCTGGCTCAAAGCGATAATGAAAATTCCATGAAGTTTTTCATGAATCCTGGATTTATTTCCTTTGACGATGGTAACACCTGGGAGAAATTCAATGTCAAGAACGACAAGGACTTCTTATGTAATCCAGAAACAGCATCTCACTGTAATTTAAGATTAGAATCTGGATCAAGTGAATTTGTTTCTCAAACTTACGATGTGAGTGTTGGTGATAGATTGATGACTCCTGGAATAGCCTCAATCAAG
This sequence comes from Hanseniaspora thailandica (nom. inval.), assembly GCA_030573475.1. Lineage (NCBI taxonomy): Eukaryota > Fungi > Ascomycota > Saccharomycetes > Saccharomycodales > Saccharomycodaceae > Hanseniaspora > Hanseniaspora thailandica (nom. inval.). The sequence goes on along the minus strand of JAJMDF010000253.1, from coordinate 35,426 downwards.
GGTATTGTAAGTGATTCAGATATTATGGAAGCTGATTTTGTCGAAAAGAATACCATGACTTTTATTACAAGGGATTTTGGTAAGTCTTGGGAAAAAGCATTTGATCACAGTGTCAATTTTGCTTATGGTGATTACGGTAACATTATTGTTGGTGTTCACAACGATCCAAATATTGATGGCGACTTCATTCAAGAATTTTACTACTCATTGGACCAAGGTAAGACTTGGGAAGAATACGAGTTGAAGGAAGAAGATGGCGAGGATGGATTGTTGTTTTGGAGTGATATTAAGCCATTGATATTAGATGGGTCCGGTTTCCAATTCATTGCATCTGGTTACAAAATGGATGGCATGGACCTAAACACTGACTATCACTACATCATTGATTTTACTGAAGTGTTTGACAAAAAAAGCTGTGGCAATGATGATATTGAAATCACTAAGCTAAATGGTGGAAAGTGTATTGATGGTAAAAGCTACTCATACTCTAAGAGAAAATCAGATAGCCAGTGTTTGATAAGAACTGAATTCAAAGACCTTGAAACTAACATTGAAATTTGTGAATGTACCGAAGATGACTTTGAATGTTCCACCGAATTTATCAAGGATGAAAATGGCGATTGTGTATTAGATAAAGCCTTCTTCACTGAATCTGGCATTTGCTTAAAAGATAAGTCATCTAAGGTAGAACTTCCAGTCAAGAGATTGAAATTCAACAATGAGTGTAAGAACAGCAATAAATTCACGATTGAAAAGGAAACTATTGAATGTGACAAACTGGGTCTATCCAAGGGAGATGATAAAGTTATTGTTCACGCCATAATGGAATTTGATGGCAAGGTTGCCAAGTACCAATACTTTGATACATGGGAAAAGAACTCTATCTTGGTAAGAACTGATGTCGGCAGCTTGTACGTATCCACCGATGCCGGTATAAGCTACAAGAAGTTTAACAGCTTGGAAAGTGGTGAAAAGATTGTTGAAGTTTTGTTCAACAAGTACTTCGGTAAACTTGCTTATATTTTGACAACAAACAATAATGTATTCTTCACTGACGATGCTGGTGAGACTTTTGTCAAACATAAAGGTGCCATTCCTTCTGACTCTATTCAATTAGTTTTCCCATTGGACGTCAATGCCAAAGACTCAAGTAAGCTAATCTACTACGGTGGTAGTCATTGTGAAAGTATTTTCAACAAGGACTGTCACGCCAATGCATACATTTCCAAAGACTCAGGTAAATCATTTGATACTTTATTGGATAATGCTGTTCATTGTGAGTTCTTGGGTTCCACTTTGCCAAAAGCTAACGACGACTTGATTGTTTGTGAAGTGAAACACAAGGACCAACAATTCTCTAGCATTGTAGCTTCTACTGACTATTTCCAAAAGGATATCAAAACCTTGTATGATGGAAACAGTTTAGGATTTGTCAGCTACAAGAACTTCACTGTTTTTGCTATTGTTGAAGAAGAAAATTTAAGAGCATTTATCACAATGGATGGAAAGGAATATGCAGGTGTACAATTACCAAAGAAATTCAATGAATTCAACCAAAGAAGTTTCACTGTTGCTGGTTCTACTGCTGGTTCTATCATCATGCACTTAACTACTGAAATGGGTGCTGACAAGGAATACGGTGCTTTACTAAAATCTAACAACAACGGTACGAGTTTTGTTACTATTGAAACTGCCGTCAACAGAGATGATCATGGCTTTATTGACTTTGAGTACGTGGGCGGTCTTGAAGGTGTATTTATAACTAATGTTGTCACCAATCCTGGTTCTGAGAACAAAAAACTTAAGTCAAAGATATCATTCAATGATGGTGGTATTTTCAGATACTTAACCCCACCGAAAAAGTCTTTCAAAGGTAAGAGCTATGATTGTACTGGTCAAGGCTTGGAAAAGTGTTCTTTGAATTTACATGGATTCACTGAAAGACAAGATATTAGAGATACAATGACTTCCGGTGCTGGTGTTGGTTTGTTAATTGGTGTAGGTAATGTTGGTGAGACATTGTTACCATATGATCAATCAGCCACTTACTTATCAACTGATGGTGGTATCACTTGGGAAGAAATCAGCGACAAACCTTATCAATATGAGTTTGGTGATAGAGGTAATTTACTAGTCCTAGCAAGTTACGAAAAGACTGACAGTATTTTGTACTCTAAAGATCAAGGTAAGACTTGGATGACATTGAAGATAGCCGATGAGCCTATCATGATCCACGATTTGATCACCAATCCAACAGATTCCTCTTTGAACTTTGTTTTGATTTCCTCCGATTTCACCATTGCCATTGATTTTGCTTCCTTATTTGAAAGACAATGTTCTATTGATAATGAGAGTGACTTTGGATATAAAGCTGTCCAACACCCTGATTCTAAATGTATATTTGGTCACGAAATGGACTACATCTACAAGAAGAACACTGAATGCTTTGTTGGTATGGCACCTTTGGAAAACAAGTACAAGATTACCAAAAATTGTTCCTGTACAAGGGACGATTACGAGTGTGACTACAACTATGAACTTTCTGAAAACGGTGTTTGTAAACTCGTTGAAGGATTGTCTCCGTTGGACCCATTGGAAATATGTGCTAAGAATCCTGATTTAGTTGAAGTCTTCCATCCAACTGGTTATAGAAAGATTTCATTATCGACTTGTGAAGGTGGTAAGATCTTAGATAAACCTTCATCATCCCCAGAAGCTTGTCCAGGTAAAGAAGATGAGTTCAAGAAATTACATTCTGTTTCTTCTGCTACATCTGGATTCTTTGTCATTTTATCATTTGGATTGATGTTGCTGACATTGTGGGTTGTCTATGAACGTGGTATAAAAAGAAATGGTGGATTCTCCAGATTTGGTGAAATTAGATTGAGTGATGATCACGATGATGATGGCATCATTGAAGAAAACTTGGGTGATGCCATCATCAACAGAATTGTATCTGTTGGTGTTGTTGCGTTCTTTGGATTGTCAAACATTTATAATAAGATGAGTAAACCAACTGGCAATATATTCAAGAAAGCAGCCAATATATTTGGTGTTAGAAGACAAGGATTTAGAAACCCTGAATACTTCTCTGTTCCAACAGACAATGCTTATAACACATTTGAAGATGATTCTATAGACGATGACTTGCTCTTTGGAAATGATGCAGATGCAAACGATCTATCAGCAATGAACGACGAGGATGTTAATTTTGATATTGATGAAATGGATGATGACACAAGCTCTTTCAAGCCATTCTCAGATAGACCAGAAACTGAAGACAACAACTAGATTTATATACGGTTTGATTAAAGGTTTTAATATTCCAAAAAAATGAAGGCTTTTTTGTAAGGGTTATCTCCGACTTTATTCTGAAAAAATTTAAAAAAAAGTTGAAATCCATTTTATAGATGTCTTTGAATCTTTGGGTTAGAAAACAACTAAACAAAACCGAACAACTTTGATACAAAAGGTATCCAGAACGTATATAGTAAAAATGAAATCAGATGAATGGTTTTTATACAAATTAAAATTATCAACAATGACGGACGAAGATGCAGATATAGTGATAGATGAGCTGACATGGAAGCAGTATCTACTTCATGCATTGGGTAAGAATCACGGTTTATTCGGCCAAGGTTTGGAGTATACAGTTTTGAATACCAAAAAAATACTTATAGACAGAAAACTTGTGAACATAGCGTATGTTAGGGTATCGAAGCTGGATGACAAGACATTTGCAAATGCTGTTAACACATACATTAATTATAAATTGATTGATGATAAGATCTTAGCTTGTAGTGTTCTACAAAAGACTGACGAATTTGATAAATTAGAAGTGAATGAAGAAGAATCTTTATGGAAAAAGAAACTTATAGAGCAATTAGAAGAATAGAAGTATATAGAATTACCATTTATGACACCCACTTGAAGAAACCACAACTAAATTCACTGTTTTCAGGATTAGAACTAACTCTTTCTTTGCTATCAGATATAATCAAAGGCCTGTTACAACAATAAAACTTCTTACCAAAGTTCTTACCTCTAGTTTGTGATACCTTTATTATGGTCTTTTCTTTATGCCTACATAGCGGTATGTTTCCGTTTATACCTTTGCTAGAGTCAAGTAAGAATCTTAATTTATCACGTTTGGTCTTGTCCTCTACAGTTAGTCCTAATTGTTCATCGTTTTGAGCCTCAACAAATAAGGGCACACTTTTATCCAAGTTGTGCTTCTTTAATTCATTTTGAAGCTTGACATCTGACTTTATGGCGTCGAGTTTTTGTTGAATGAAATCTCTTCTGTCAGGAACAGGTTCTGGCTCAACTTTATCGTCAACACTTGGTAAAAAGTCATCATCATCTGAGAAGTTACTGTCCACATTTATAACTGTCTCTGGAGACACTTCTTTTTGTGGAGATCCACTTGCTGACAATGTTGCAGATGAGCTCTTCTTTTTAAAGAAACCATCAACTCTAGCGTTTGCTGTAGCTGCCCTCTTTAGAGGTTTGGTAATCTTGTTACTAGTAGTTGGTAATAAAGTATTTCCACTAACATTTTCTTTCTTGGCCCTCCTTGTTCCAAACATCTTCATTATATCATTGTTTATTAATTTATAAAATGATTTTGCTTCAAATTTTCCAACCTGCGGTGAAACAGATATTCCATCATCACACACAAAGTCTATAGCTAGATCAGAATATATTGGACAATGATCACTGCCGTGAACTTCAGGCAGAATATTCGAGTTAAGTAGCTTTACCTTGTTATCTTTATAGTTTTTAGATATTAAAACATAGTCAATTCTTGACCCAGCATTGACAGCTCTAGCATTTTTCATGGTATTCCAACAAGTGTACATTTTATTTCTTGACGGATGCAAGAATCTAGTAGAGTCTAGCATCGTTCCTTTGTAATTATTAGGAATTTTGAAGTTGGAATTTGATAGTTGTTGATTGAAAAAGAATCTTTCTGGCTTCTCTTTGATAAACTCAAAGTTTAATTCGTTACTTACTTTTTCACCCTTTGCTTCACTGTAAAACCTTTTTGCAAGTTGTAAAGCTTCTTCACTGTCTTGGATATCCTTACAAACGTTTAAATCACCCATTAAAACAACAGTCTTCCCTTTATTCATCAAATTCTCAATTCTTTTGAAAAGAATTTTCAAGTATTGCATTTTGTAAAGTAAACCTTCCTCTGTAAACTGAGAGTTTGCAGGTATGTAGCAACCAAATATCACCAGTCCATTTTCAAACTCTATAGCAATTGATCTACCTTGAGAATCCAACTCTAGAGCTCTGTCTACGTCGTCGTTGTACAGAGAATCAATTTGATCGTATCCACCAAGCCCTATATTATCGTCACTTCTATAGCAATTCACAAAAAAGCCTTTATTTGTTTTGTACTTGACAGTTTTATTACCGGGTTCTTCAGAAATTTCATAGTTATGCAGAGCTACATTTGTCACTGGTAGCAATCCTGTTATACCTTCTTCAACCTTAACAATCTTAAAAGGAAGTGACTTTTTCGTGTACATACCAACACCAGAGTAACTCTTTTTTGTTTTAGGTAAACTTGCAAAACAGGTGTAGTCAGAAAGAATGCAATGCTGTTGTAACAACTTGCTTCCGTTATTCATGCTTGCGGAGACGCCAGGCAAAATGGGATTAGAAATTTTTAATTCCTGTAAACAAATCACGTCTGCTTCAAGCCAGTTGTAAAAAGTGTTTAGATTTCTTAATCCAGGAGATAGTCTTGTCATTGGGTAGTATTGCATTACTGTCGCAATTGAATTGACATTAAAAGACACGAGCCGCAAAACCTTTTCAGTGTCATTTAAAGCGTCCTCGTAACTTGCTTTCTTGGGCAGTTGTGTAGGCAACTCAGGCATGCCATTTTTTTCTAACATATTTGACATTTTCTTTAAAAATATATAAGTTTTAAACTCAAAAAGAAACAGTAGGAATGTATGGCGTGTCTTGTAGTCTACCTTTTCTAGTTTAAATGATTAATCCAGATGCCAAAAAATTAAAAATTTGAATAGACATATGAACTTGGCGTTTTTATTACATCTCACGTGACTTTTTCATAAATCATAACAGAACGCATTGGAAATCTTGATATATACAGCTCAATCTTTGACAAAGGTAACCTTTTCAAAACCCTTGTACAGCTTGAACTCATTTGTCTCATATCTTAAAAACTTAAAGTCTTTGAACTTTTTCAAAAACATTAAAAGGTCTTTATCGATTGGTCTTAAAACGATTTTAACCGAAACTCGTAGACCGGGGTAATCTTGTTTCAACCTCTGCTGCTCTGTAAGCACCTTTTCAACCATTTTGTTAAATATGTTCACTCTGAGCTTTTTATTTGTTGATGTCCCCATGAATCCAATTCTCATAGTTATTTGCCCTTCATCCTCCACAATTGGCTTAACAACACATACTGAATTAATACTATCAGATGCCTTATCCTTGAATATCTGTATCTTATAGCCCTTATCTGATTCAGTGTAGTCACTTAAAAAATTAGCACCAAAAACAATCTTCCCATACGAATCATAATATTCTTTTGCATCTTTGTCGTAAACCTCATAGGAATATTGCATTATTTTTTTTGCCAAATATTTGTAAGTTATACGGTACATTACTATGTCAATCACCGATACATATACCGTTTCAGCGAGAGTGTATATTATTATATTATAAACTGCTGATTTGCCAGCTATAAATATCAAGGTGTTGATAAATAAAAAGTAAAAAACAAAACCTAGTCTTATTCTAAAAATATTTCTCATTGAGAATTCATTCTCAATTTCAACGAGAAACGAATCTCTTTTTGCCAACATTAAATCAAATATTGAATTAAAAATAGTGTCTCTATGTTCATTTATGTATTCATAATCTTCAGGAATATCAGCATCTAAATTGGTTTCTGAGAGATACTCGTAAAACTGAGTATCTTCTTCAAATATCTGCTTTTGGTAATACGTTTTGTTTTTTGTTAGTTCTGAAAACCAAGAAACTAGCTTTTCGGGAACAATCATTGTTATAAAAGGTTGCTTTGTTGGATTTTTGGCTGCAATCTTTCTTTATAAGTCTTTTATGAAGAATTCACATGATACCACGTTAGCATTAAAGAAATGAAAACATTCGCCCTTAGAATTTAAAGAAAAAAATTCCTCTTGTCACCCAACTCGTCCGGTCACAAATTCTTCTTTGAGAGCAAGTTAAACCTTCACTCACAGTTGTATAAACGAAGGTGCAAATAACATCTCTCTGTATTTATATAGAGAAGATCGGAAAAGAAAAATTGACGCAATCTGCGGAAAGTGTAATCCAATCTTTGCAATATAATTCATTAATCACACACTTAAAACTTCTTTTGAGATTAGCCCCCCCCATAAAGCGCCAATATAGTATACACCAATCTGCGTTTTTATTGGCAAGGAGCAGTCAAAAGTCGGGTTTAAAAACCAGAGGTAAAAAAAAACAGCAAGTTAATCACATGTAAAAAAATAATATAACGACCAATCAAACGTTCACCAAAGAATTGCTGTCTTATAAATATAAAGTTTATTTTATAGAAAATTTTAATAAATAGTGATTGATTAATCTTTGTTGTTAAGAGTTTTAAAATCCTGTTCTTTAATCTTAGCCTTGTCACATAAGCTTCTGAAGATACTATCTGACTTAGAGAACAAGCTGTATGGTGAATCAAATTCCATGATTTTTCCAGCATCTAGCACCAAAACCTTGTCGTAATCAATAATTGTCTTTAATCTGTGAGCAATGGTCAAGATGGTTGTATCCTTACCAAAGTTTTCTTTAATCTTTCTTTGAATCTTGGCATCAGTTTCGTAATCAACTGAGGAAGTGGCTTCATCAAGTACTAATACCTTAGAGTTTCTAACAACAGCTCTGGATAGACCTAATAATTGTCTTTCACCCAGGGAAAAATTCTTACCATCTTCTTCAACTTGTCTGTCCAAGTGGAACTTGTGAGCAGTTTCTTGGTCTTCAGGGAACTTTTGCTTCTTAACTTCAGCAAGTTCGCTTTTTTCAATGGCACCAGAGTTGACCAAAGCAGCCCACAATTGATCGTCAGTGTAATCACCAAATGGATCCAAGTTTCTTCTAATATCAGTCTTGAATAATACAGATTCTTGTGGAATAATACTGATCTTCTTTCTCAAGTTTAGCAAACCAATCTTACTGATATCAACATCACCAATCTTGATAGTACCTTCTTCAATCTCAGTGATTCTAAACAGGGTAGACACAGTAGATGACTTACCACAACCAGTCTTACCACAAATACCAATCTTTTCACCTGCTTTCACCTCGAAACTCAAATTTTTCAAAATCAAAGGCAAGTTTTCTCTGTATCTCATAGAAACATTTTCAAAAGTAATGGATGGGTTTTCATTTGGCCAGTTAAAACCTGGATCTGTTTCTGGAACATCATAGTCTGCTTCTTGTTGCAACTCAGTGGCATAGTTGTTAACTCTCTCTGTAGAGTTCATGTAATTTTCTAGTTCAGTAGTTTGCAACAACAACAATCTTAAAGATGTAGTTAGTTGAATCACATAGTTGATCAAAACACCGGTAGCAGCTGCACTGATAGAGAAAACACCACACGCACACATAATACAAATCAAAATGGTGGCAGCAACAGCTAACAACATAACATTATTAGAAGCCCATCTTTGTAAAGATTGGAAGGCAATGGTTGCTTCATTTTGCTTATTGATAGTAAAGTCATTCTTGAACACAAACATGTTTTGCATCTTGAACATCTTAATTGTATCTAAACCAGACATACATTCTTGGAAATTGTTGACAACAAATGATCTTTGAACAGATTCCAGTCTCTTGACTTCTCTTGCAGTACTTTGATAAATTTCCAAGATAACAATAAGGATGATAAACAGAACAGGAGTGGCAATTGCAAACCATGGCAAGTAGATTATAGCCATGATCAAAATACCCATAATATTAAACATTTGACTGAGTAAGAAATTTAAGTTCATTGGCAATTCATTGTCCAGAATATCAATATCTTTGGAGAATCTGTTTATAATTGTACCAACTGGGGTGGTGTCAATGTAAGACATAGGAACATGTAAAATCTTGAAAGCAGCTTGATTGTGTAGCTTTTTGGATGCATTCAACCCAAACACAAATGTAGTTAAAGCAGCACAGAAGGTGGTAATCATAGAACCAAAGGCAAATAGAATGTAAATACCAATGTAGAAACCATCGTGTCTGTGCTTAAACCTCTTTTCAGACCAATAGGATAACCAAACAGTGGTGAATAACGTACAGAAGGTGTTCAATGCCTGGGAGAAACCAGCAAAAGAAACAGCTATAGGCCAGATGTTCTTACCACTACCAAAGATAGCATATGTTTTGTATACATCCCAACCAATGGAATTAACAGCTCTTTGTTCTTTGGCAATAATTCTACCCTTCTTTCTCTCTTCTCTTTCCCTTTCCTTCTTTAATTCTTCTTCATCAAAAGTGGAATCAGCTTCAGAAGAAGAATCACCAGAAATAGCTATTTCCTTGGAGACACTCTTGTATGAAGTCTTGTCACCATTTCCGTTCTCGCCGTATTTCAACTTCTTAGCAGTCTTGTCAACCTTCTCTGTAGTGAAGTTATCCATCAAGGTCTTAAAGTCAGGTGTGGAAGCTAGTAATTCATCAACAGTTCCCATGGCATATGTGTAATCAGAATTCAAGAATAAGACTCTGTCAGCATGTTCAATCAAGTTAAGTTGATGGGTAGCTAAAACTCTGGTCTTACCATTTAAGTAATCTAGTAAACAATTGTCCATAATATGCCTACCAACATGAGCATCAACAGCAGATAGGACGTCGTCAAATAGGTAAATGTCAGCGTCTTTGTAGACAGTTCTGGCTAAGGCCAGTCTTTGTCTTTGACCACCAGATAAGGTGACACCTCTTTCACCAATTTCAGTATTGTGTCCAGAGTCTAGCAAGTTTAGATCACCGTCCAAGGCACATACATCAACAACTGTTTCATACTTCTCCTTGATATATTTAGTACCAAAAGTGATGTTATTTTTGAAAGTAGTATTTTGAATCCAAGGTTCACCATTTAGCAACAAATCACCATTGATTCTTAGCTCACCTTGAGTTTTCTTCATCAATTTGGCCAAACCATATAACAAAGATGACTTACCGGAACCAATAGGGCCAGTAATGATTAGGAATTCACCTTTTTTAACATCAAAGTTAAGGTTTTGCAACCCTTTAAAATTTGATTTAACAAGAACATCAGATGGTTCATCATCATCATTATCCTTAGCCTTTTCGTGTTTTTCTACTTCTTCAGATTCTTGAACTTCAGACCATTCAAAGGAACAACCGTCAACTTCAATACTGTTTTCGTCTAATTTACATGGTATGCCACTAAGAGTATTGTCATCTACTTCATCTGAAAGTAAAAATTCTTGAATTCTTTTGAAAGCAACATATGCAGTCATAGATGATGATAAAGTTTGTGGAATCATGAAAACAACAGATAACAAAACTTGGAAAACAGCTAAAGATGAGAATGTGTTGGCTGGAGATTTCAAACCACCTTGAATGGCAGACAAACATACAAAGACGATCATGGATGCTACTGTAGGAGTCAATACATTGAAAGAAATTATTATAGAGAACATCATTTGCATCTTTCCTAAACAAGAAATTTCTTCAGTTCTTCTTTCAGAAATGTTTTTGAAATAAGCATTTTCCCAAGCATAAAATTTGATGATCTTTAAGGAGTTGGCAATTTCTCTGATTAAACCTATTCTTTTATCAGTTTTTTTGTTGGCAGAAATTCTGAACTTAAAAATGTACTTGAATGCAAACATGTTAATGGCAATGGCAACGATGAAGTAGAAACACCCAATCAATGAAATTGGACCAATGTTTTTTAATAATTGACCCAATGCAATACCTATGCTCACAGGAAAAGAATAGATCATAGTGTGTAAGGCAACACCATTTTCAATTCTGTTTAAATCAGTGGTGGACATTGATGCAATAACAGCTTGTGAGAATTTAGCTTTGGTTTTGTCAGATACCTTGAAAGACTTAACTAAGATAGCCTTTTGTAAGATGGATCTACAGAAACCACCGACAATGAAAGAGTTGTTCAGCATGTGGGAATTAAAAGTGGTGTAGAAGTATAATAGCCCAGCTAAACCAAATGTATAACCAATACCTCTTCCTGGACCTAATGCAGATTTTAAGAAATGTTTTTCTTCAACAAAGGCAATGAGCTTTTTAGAGACAAATGGGACACAAGCAACACCAGCATTGGATAATATGGAGAAAATAATAGACATAGAATAAGTCCATTTGAAAGTTTTAAAAAGAACCAAAATTATGAATAATTTACCAGGTTCTTCACCTTTGGCTTTGCACTTAGCCAAAGCTTCGTCCCAATTACGATTGAAATCGTTATGTAGTATACCAATTTCTTGGTTCTTGTTGACTTTGAATAGATCATTTGGTTGGATTGTTCTTTGATAACCTGTTCTGATAATTGGTAAGACCCACTGGAAGAAGAAGAAATTTAAAGGGTCCATGAAGTGAGGAGGAATAGTCCTTCTTTCAGAATCTTGCTCAGGAATGACAGGTAAAGTCTTAGGTAGAAGCTTAGTGAATAGTCTTTTCTGAGGCAAGTACTCTGATTCAGACACTCTTTCTAGATCTTGTAGCCATAATTTCTCGTTATTGTCAGACATGATGATAGTTTGTTGTTGGTGTTTAAGTGGAGTGAATTAGATAAGAATGAGTACGTTTAGCAAGAGTATTATAGCGATGCGTGTTCTTGTCATATAAATGATAGTTTTTTTTTTCTTGGCACTTTTTTTTTAGCAAATGCCACACACGCATTTTCTTAAACACGAAATCTCGGCGTTAACAGCTCAAATTCCAATGACTTGTTTCAAAATTAATCAATAGGAGATAGGAACGTTCCATAAGGATCTGCAACACGATACTACACATAAATTATTGCTGGCAAAGAAATAATCAACTTTAAAGAAGAATAAAAAAACTAGTTATTCTTGATGCTTATTATACAGATATTTGGTTGATAGAAGTAATGCTGTCTAAATTGATCAGTGTATCTCATTTTGAAAAGAAAATCTACAATCAGTATGCATTGTTTGTGAAAATAGTGTTCATTTTAAAAAATTCAATAAACTTACTGTGGAAACTTTACTTAAACTAAGCTAAGCTTTTCACTTCAAGCTATGCAAAATATAGGAAGTGTTATTGAAAGAATAGATTTCTTTGAAAGTAAATCTTATAAATGTTGAATTGTAAGTTTTGAAAATGATGGTATATTTTTGAAGTAAAAACACCTAAAACACATCAATTAAGTTAACACATTTACAGTTCACTATTTCCTACACTCTTAAATATTCATTAAAAATGTTGCTTTACCCAGTAAACAGTTCAGCTGGCGCTGTATCTCGTAAATACAGGTAACCCCAATTTTACATGCAAATATTAAAAATTAGTGAAAGATTGAATTTACACCTAAATTTATAGTCACTCCTTACACTGCATTATTGCTTTAACGGTGGTAACGCTATAAACAACTAGATTAGCATATTAAAATTTTACACAGCGAAGATTATGGCAACCTGTTAGATTGGCAAATCCAGCAGCGGTGACAATTTTATAGTGTGCTAATTATGTTCCCCTCGGATTTAGAGTGAAAAATTGCAACTAATAAGTGGACTTAACAAGGTTATATCACTAGCATGCACTCAACAATCCCATATATAAGGTAAGTGAACCTGAACTTCAATGTTTTCTTTAAAAAGTTGTTAAAAAACCAATAAACAAACTATAAAATAAAATCCACCAAAATGAACTGTTAAGTGCTCCCATTTCTTAACTTTAAAAATGTTTCTGCCTAATATAGTTAAATAAAATCAATAAAAGTTAAAATAAAACCAACAATTACTACTATGTCTGTTAAAAACAAACAACTTTGGTTGCAATATTTAGAAAGAGTGTATGAATCAGAGTATCTACCTCAGAAAAGATTATTCTCTAAGTTCTTCTCCAAAACCATGCCTGCTATTCCTGAGCAAGATTCCGAAAGAAGGACTATTCCTCCTCACTTCATGGACCCTTTAAATTTCTTCTTTTTCAAGTGGGTTTTACCAATTATCAAAGTACTATTCAGCCAAATGATTTATTCAAGGTCAACAAGAATCAAGAAATTGGTGTTTTACATGATGAATTCAATCGTAACTGGGATGAAGCCTTGACTAAATGTGAAGCCAAAGGTAACAAACCAGGGAAACTATTCATTATTGTGGTTTTATTCAAGACTTTTAAGTGGACTTAATTTATGTCCATCTTATTCTCTCATTTATCAAATGCTGGTGTTGCTTGTGTTTCATTTGTCTCCAAAAAGTTTATCCCCTTTGTCGACAAAAAAACTACTTCAAGTCTGCTGTAGATTCTGGAAGAGGTATTGGTTATACCTTTGGATTTGCTGCTTTGCTATACTTGTACACCACTTTTAATTCCCACATGCTGAACAACTCCTTCATTGTCGGTGGTTTCTGTAGATCCATCTTACAAAAGGCTATCTTGGTTAAGTTTTTCAATGTATCTGACAAAACCAAAGCCAAATTCTCACAAGCTGTTATTGCATCAATGTCCACCACTGATTTGAACAGAATTGAGATGGGTGTAGCCATGCATTCTGTTATCTATGCCGTTTCAGTTATTCTTGGTATTGCCTTAGGTCAACTGTTAAAGAACATTGGTCCAATTGCATTGATCGGTTGTCTTTACTTCATCATGGCCGTCATTGTCAACTTAGTTGATTTTAAGTATATCTACAGATTTAGAATAGCTGCCAATGAAGGAACTGGTAAAAGAATTGGTATTATTAGAGAAATTGCAAACTTTTTAAAAATTATCAAATTCTATGCCTGGGAAAATGCCTACTACAAGACTATCTCTGAAAGAAGAAAAGAAAAAATCTCTCGTTTGGGTATCATGCAAACCATGTTCTCGATTCACATTTCCTTTAATGTCATGACTCCAACTATTGCCTCTATGATTGTGTTTGTGTGCTTGTCTGCTATTAATGGTGTTTTGAAGTCACCTGCAAGCACGTTTGCCTCTTTGGCAGTATTCCAAGTCTTACTATCTGTTGTCTTCATTTTTCCACAAACCTTCTCATTCTCCATGGCAGCTTATGTTGCCTTCAAAAGAGTTCAAGAATTTTTACTATCAGAAAAAGTTGATCCCAAATTATTGGTCAATATTCCTTGTGAGTCTGAAATTAACAGCATTGAAGTTGATAAATGCTCTTTTGAATGGTTAGGTCCTCAGCCTGTTGATAAGCCAGCTGATGACAGTGGTGTTGATGAAAGTGTTGTTCAAGTAAAGTCCAATTTTAACAGTTTACAGAATTTATCATTTGATCTCAAGAAAGATGAATTTGTTATCATCACTGGCCCTATTGGCTCTGGTAAGTCATCCTTACTTTATGCCCTATCCAAGCTGATGAAGAAAACTGATGGTCAACTGAGAAACTCCGGTGAATTACTATTAAATGCTGAGCCTTGGATTTAAAATACTACTTTTAAAAACAACAGCACCTTTGACACTAGCTCTGAAAAAGAAAAGTATGATGCTGTTGTTACTGTATGTGCCTTGGACGGTGATCTAAACTTGCTAGACTCTGGACACAATACTGAAATTGGTGAAAGAGGTGTCACTTTATCTGGTGGACAAAGACAAAGACTGGCCTTAGTCAGAACTGTCTACAAAGACGCTGACATTTACTTATTTGACTACGTCCTATCTGCTGTTGATGCCCATGTTGGTAGACATATTATGGACAATTGTTTACTAGATTACTTAAATGGTAAGACCAGAGTTTTAGCTACCCATCAACTTAACTTGATTGAACATGCTGACAGAGTCTTATTCTTGAATTCTGATTATTCTTACGCCATGGGAACTGTTGATGAATTACTAACCTCCACACCGGCCTTTAAAACGTTGATGGACAACTTCACTAATGAAAAGGTTGTTAAACCTGCTAAGAAGTTAAAATATGGTGACAACTCTAGCAATGAAAAGACCTTTGATAACACTGATGTTAAAGAGCTACTTACTTCTAGTGAGGCTTCCATTGAAACTGGCTCTACCTTTAATGAAGAAGAAATAAAAAAAGAAAGAGAGGAAAAAAAAAAGGGTAGGATCATTGACAAAGAACAAAGAGCTGTTAATTCCATTGGATGGAAAACTTACAAGTCCTATGCTATTTTTGGTAGTGATAAAAACATCTGGCCTATTGCTGTTTTTTTTACCGGCTTCTCTCGAGCAGTGAACACTTTATGTACTGCATTCACCACTGTTTGATTGTCTTACTGGTCTGGAAAGAGGTTTAAGCTCAGACACGATAGTTTCTACATTGGAATATACATTTTACTTGCTTTTGGATCAATGATAACCACCTTCTGTGCTGCTTTTACTACTTTCACTTTTGGTTTGAACGCATCCAAAAAGCTACACAATCAAGCTGCTTTCAAGATTTTACATGTTCCTATGTCCTACATTGATACAACTCCTATTGGTTCTATAATCAACAGATTCTCTAAAGACATTGACATGTTGGATAATGAACTTAGACTTTTTGGTCAACCTTCTATTTACCATTGTAGGCATTTTGATCATGGCAACTATTTACTTACCTTGGTTTGCTAAACTTGAGAAAGAAGATCAGTATTATTCCACAAGAATCTGTTTTGTTCAAAACTGACATTAGAAGAAACTTGGATCCATTTGGTGATTACACTGATGATCAGCTGTGGGCTGCTTTGGTCAACTCCGGTGCCATTGATGAATCTGAACTTGCTGAGGTCAAAAAACAAAAGTTCCCTGAAGACCAAGAAACTGCTCACAAGTTCCACTTGGACAGACAAGTTGAAGAAGATGGTAAGAACATTTCCCTGGGTGAAAGACAACTACTAGGTCTATCCAGAGCTGTTGTTAGAAACTCCAGAGTTTTGGTACTTGATGAAGCCACCTCTCCAGTTGATTACGAAACTGATGCTAAGATTCAAAAGAAGATCAAGGAGAACTTTGGTAAAGGTACCACTATTTTGACTATTGCTCACAGATTAAAGACAATTATTGATTACGACAAGGTTTTGGTGCTAGATGCTGGAGAAATCATGGAATTTGATTTGCCATACAGCTTGTTCTCTAAGCCAGATAGTATCTTCAGAGGCTTATGTGATAAAGCTAAAATTAAAGAAGAAGATTTCTAAATATAATAATAAAGGTTAGTGATTAAGTTTATACCGCTTGTATATACAATTCAAATATAATATTCTTTTAATCCTTAATGAAATCAAAATATGGCTTATCCCTATAATATTCTCATCAAAAAAGAATTTTCAAAAAGTTTGAAGATAACTATAATTTAAAAGCTACATAATGTACCACGAAAGTCAAAAAGACAAGGTTCATAGCATAAAAAAGGTAGAACAGCCACCCTTTCTTAAATGCTGTAAAGGATAAGCTGATTAAACCAAAAAGATAATTTTTAAACCTTCTTTTTTTACTTGTCAGATGTCAGGCAATTCATCATGATTAATCTCACCTAATATTGCACTTCATAAGTGCTAACGCACTATCATTGCTGTCATCGTTCGCATTTAACAGTTTCATTACAATTTTTAACTGCTAATTTTAAAAATTAAAATGACATTTTCTGCGTGCACTATTAGCATATAACATTGCCCAAATAGGAAATAATTAGTATCTAACAAGTGTTTTTTGTCGCATGGCTTTTATCCACACCGCGCATTTAAATGTAAATGCTATCTGCTAAGTTAACACCCAAAGATCATCTAAATAACCACTATATAATTGGGCATGGACTTCCATTGGATGTGACGCTGGTAAATGTTATATAAAGGCAAGGTGTTGCCACATTAACTTATTTAGAGTTCAAAGTATATGCTTACGTTATTTTTGAAAAATGTGCTGATTATAGAAGATGTGATGAAGAAAACACCATACTACTTAAATTATAATGAGTGAAAACAAAAATCAAAAGTATTGGTTAGAAGACTTAGAGAGAGTCTCTGAGTCTGAATATATGCCCCAGAAAAGATTTTTCACCAGACTACTATCAAAAAAGCTTCCTCCTATTCCTGAATCTGATGAAGAAAGAAAGACAATTCCTTCTCATTTCTTTAATCCCATGAACTTCTTCCTATTTCATTGGGTTTTCTCAATTTTGAAAACTGGTTACAGAAGAACTGTTCAGCCAAACGACTTATGCAAAGTTAACAAAAACCAAGAGATTTCTTATGTTCACCAGAAATTTGAAAAAGTCTGGAAGGCTGATTTAGCTAAATGTGAAAAAAATGGTACCAAACCTGGTAAAATGTTCTTGGTCTTGGTATTGTTTAAAGCATTCAAATGGCAATACTCATTGGCCATTTTATACTCTGTTTTGTCAAATGCCGGAGTTGCTTGTGTTCCCTTCTTAACAAAAAAAATTATTGCTTTTGTTGAAGAAAAACATTTCTTGGGATCAGCTCTAAGCCCTGGAAAGGGTATCGGTTACAGTTTTGGTTTAGCTGGTCTATTATACGCCTTTACTAACTTTAATGCTCATGTATTTGTTAACTCTTTTATGGTTGGTGGTTTCTGTAGATCTGTTTTACAGAAATCCATCTTGCTAAAAACTTTTAAGCTATCTGACAAGACCAAGTCCAAATTCTCACAATCCATTATCTCTTCTATGTCAACTACCGACTTGAATAGAATTGAAATGGGTGTCGCCCTTCATCCACTTGCCTACTCTTTCCCAGTCACTATTGTCATTGCCTTAGCTCAATTAATCAAAAACAGCGGTCCAATTTCTTTGGTAGGATGTCTGTATGTCGTCTTAGCTGTTGTTATTAACGTCTATGGTTTCAGTTTCGTGTTTAAATTCAGAGTCAAAGCTAATAAAAAAACTGACAAGAGAATTGGTTTGGTTAGAGAAATTGCTAACTCACTCAAGATCATCAAGTACTATGCTTGGGAAAATGCTTATTACTCCAATATTTCCAAGAGTAGAAATGAAGAAATTACTATCCTAGAAAAGATGCAAGCGATTGTCTGTAGTGTTATTGCTTATGGTGCTTCTGTTTCCAAAGTTGCTTCAATGTTGACTTTTGTTTGTATTTCTGCAATCAGAGGTGGTTTGAAATCTCCAGCTGACACATTCTCATCATTGGCTGTCTTTGAAGTTGTTTCTTCCATTGTCTTTATTTTTCCTCAAACTCTTACTTCATCCATGACTGCCTACGTTGCCTTTAAGAGAGTTCAAGAGTTCTTATTATCTGAAGAAATTGATCCATCCGCCTTTGATAAAATCCCTTGTGAAAACGACGAGAACAGTATTGAAGTTGACGGTTGTTCATTTGAATGGTCTGAAACTCAACAAACCAAATCTTATGCTCCAGAAGGTAAAGATGATGAAGCTGAAGATACTTTTGTTAAGTCTAACTTTAAAGGTTTACAAAACATGTCATTCAACATTAAAAAGGGTGAATTTGTTATTATCACTGGTCCTATCGGTTCTGGTAAATCATCTTTGCTATATGCCTTATCCAAATTAATGAAGAAAACCGAAGGTGAATTGAGAATCTCTGGTGATCTGTTACTAAATGCCCAACCTTGGATTCAAAACACCACTTTTAAGAACAACATCACCTTTGGTACCAAGTTTATCAAGGACAAATACGACATTGTTATTGATGTTTGTGCTTTGGGTGGTGACTTAGAGGCCCTTGATTCTGGTCACAACACTGAAATTGGTGAAAGAGGTGTCACCTTATCTGGTGGTCAAAGACAAAGACTTGCATTAGCTAGAACTGTCTACAAAGATGCTGACATCTACTTATTTGATGATGTTTTATCTGCTGTTGATGCTCATGTTGGTAGACATATTATGGACAACTGTATGCTTGACTACTTGGATGGTAAAACTAGGGTCCTAGCCACCCATCAACTTAACTTGATTGAACACGCTGACAGAATCATTTTTCTAAACTCTGACAATTCCTACTCCATTGGTACCCTTGAAGAACTATCATCTTCTACTCCGGACTTCAAATCCTTGATTGAGAAATTCACTGAACAACAAAAGGCTGCTGAAAAGAAAAATAATTTGAAACACAAGAGATTGCAAACTACTTACTCTGGTGATATTAAGAATGAGATTTCTGACATAGTTGTCTCTGGTGAATCTTCTTCCGAATCTGAGTCATTTATCGACCAAGATGAATTAGAAAAGGAAAAAGAAAGAGAAGAAAGAAAAAAGGGTAGAGTTATTGCTAAGGAACAAAGAGCTGTCAATTCCATAGGTTGGAAAATTTATAAAGCATATGTCCGTGCTGGTACTGGTAAGCATGCCTGGGGTATTTCTTTAGGTATTTCCATGTTGTTCCAATTGATCAATGCATTTTCCACTCTTTTCACTACTGTTTGGTTATCATATTGGTCTGAAAGTAAATTTGAGAACAAGCATGAAGGTTTCTACATTGGTATTTACATTTTGTTGACCTTTTCATCCACCATCTTTACTTTTGGTGCTTCCTTTACCACCTTTATCTTTGCTCTAACTGCTTCCAAAAACTTACACAACAGTGCTGCCTACAGAATCTTACATGTTCCAATGTCTTACATTGATACTACTCCGGTTGGTACCATTTTGAATAGATTCTCCAAAGATGTTGATATTTTGGACAATGAATTATCCATGGACATATTTTTCTTGACTAGTCAAATTTTTGAAATTGGTGGTATTTTTATCATGGCTATCATCTACTTGCCATGGTTTGCTATTGCTATCCCATTTATGATTGTTGCCTTTTTAATGATTAAGGACATTTACCAAACCACCAACAGAGAAGTCAAGAGATTAGATTCTGTTCAAAGATCATTTGTTGTCAACAATTTCCAAGAATGTCTTTCTGGTGTTGATACTATTAGAATGTTCAACATGGAAGAAATGTTTATTTTTAAGAATGACTACACCAACAATAAGCAAAGCGAAGCCAACATTGCCTTCCACTTCTTGCAAAGATGGTCATGTAACTACATTATTTTGCTAGCCATTGCAGCAACACTTTTGGTTTGTATCATGTGTTCATGTGGTGTTTTCTCAGTAAGTGCTTCTGCCACTGGTGTTTTGGTCAACTATGTCATTCAACTAACCATCAACATGAGAACCTTATTATTGCAAACTACAGAAATGGAAAACAACATGAACTCTACTGAAAGACTGCACAACTATGCTGAAGAAATTGCTCAAGAAAAGGGTTACGTTATTCCTGAAACTGACCCTGGTGCTGACTGGATCAAGACTGCTCCTGTTATTGAGTTTAGCAATGTTTCTATGAGATACAGAGAAAACTTACCATTAATCTTGAAGAACTTAAGCTTCAAGATAAAGGCAGGTGAAAAGATTGGTATTTGTGGTAAGACTGGTTGTGGTAAGTCATCTACTGTGTCTACCCTGTTTAGAATTACTGAGATTGAAGAAGGTACCATCAAGATTGGTGATGTTGATATCAGTAAGATAGGTCTTTACACTTTGAGAAAGAAGATCAGTATTATTCCACAAGAGTCTGTTTTGTTCAAAACTGACATTAGAAGAAACTTGGATCCATTTGGTGATTACACTGACGATCAATTGTGGGCTGCTTTGGTCAACTCCGGTGCTATTGAAGAAAGCGAACTTGCTAAAGTTAAGAAGCAAAAGTTCCCTGAAGACCAAGAAACTGCTCACAAGTTCCACTTGGACAGACAAGTTGAAGAAGATGGTAAGAACTTTTCCTTAGGTGAGAGACAACTACTAGGTCTATCTAGAGCTGTTGTTAGAAACTCCAGAGTTTTGGTGCTTGATGAAGCCACTTCCTCAGTTGACTACGAAACTGATGCCAAGATTCAAAGAAAGATTAAAGAAAACTTTGGTAAGAATACAACCATCTTGACCATTGCTCACAGATTAAAGACAATTATTGATTACGACAAGGTTTTGGTGCTAGATGCTGGAAAAATCATGGAATTTGATTCACCATACAGCTTGTTCTCTAAGCCAGATAGTATCTTCAGAGGCTTATGTGATAAAGCTAAAATCAAAGAAGAAGACTTTTAAATCGTTAAATGTTAAAACATTAATCAAAAATTTATATACTTTTCTTAATATTAAATAGAAACCAGTCTATTTTATTTCAAAACTTTTTTTAAAGTTCCCTTAAGGATGTTAAAATTGTAGTCGATAAGTGTCATCAACATCTTATTTGATACGTTCGGCATATTTGCAGCTGTGGCCCCTTCGCTGTTTGTATATTCGTTGGCGTTGTTATTGTTTATCAATATAACAACACATAGATTCTTGAACACCTCATTCATATAAATGCTGAAATCATTATTCAACCTGGAATATGCTTTCAAGGGCTTCTTCTTATACTTTCTTGGGTTTTCATCTTCGTAAAGATCCTTTAAGTCCAAAGTCACGTCAATGAACTCGCTGCAGACTTCGTAAGACAGTATGTTGACAGGTGATGAATCTGTTGAAATGTATATTTTGCTGTTTATATCAAACAAAAAGATCTTATCAATGGAGTTGTGACAATTCATAATAAAATTGTCTAACAAATTTTCTACGAATGGAAGTTCCAAAATCAACTTCTGTGTTATTCTTGAAAATGCCTCATAAATTGTATAGTCAAATATGCTTGTTAGGTAGAAATTTATAGCCACATTTTCAATACCTAGATCCAATAATTCATCTTGTATTCTTTGCATAATATCTCTTTGTGTGTCTAGTTTGAAATCTTCATTCAAACTGTCAACCTTGTGGATAAGAACTTCGAAGTTGATGTTGAAATCATCACTAGCATAGTTATTGGCTTTGTGGAACTTGTACGCTAGTTCAATAAGCATTGATAAATTTGCTAAACTGGCCAAGTATTCAGAGGTTGAATCAACAACATATATGATTGTACCCACATCGTCGAAAAACTTTGAAAAGCCAGAGTTTTTATAAAATGCATCCTCTATGTCCTCATTATTGATCTCATCTACACGATCGCTGATGTTACTCTTGTTTACCAAGTGATTATTATAATAAAGCTGTTGAAGTTGTAATATTTCATTCATGTCAAAGTTTTCAACCTCGTAGATCTTCAAGTCCAGTAACTTTCCTTTAAGATTTTCAACTATATTTACATAGTTACCCAAGTTGATAACATTGTTTTTCGTTTGGGCATCATTATTGAAAAGCACCTTGCTAATAGATGATTTACCAGATCTGTCTAATCCCATTAAAAGTACTTTTTTCTTCAAGCCTAGTTGGGAGTCTTCAGATTGAGAGGACTTAATTTTTTGTTTATCATTATTTCCAGCTTCCAAGTCATGTGCAGAATCTTGGGAATTTAAGGACCCATTTGAGCTGTTCTTCACCAGAGATTCTTGAAAAGTCTTGGAGTTTGTTTGCACACTCCCATAATCGTTGTATGACATGGCTAATAAGAGTAGTTTTGTATCTGGTTATTCACAATTTATTTCTTCTGTTTGACATAGAAGGGGAAGGGGTTTTTCTCTTACGAACATTTCAAGTATATGTTATCCCACTAGGATGCACGTGAGACTTAAAATTTTTTTACTCCTAATTTTAAAAACTAATCACGGAGTTAACATAAACCAAATTATAGCAAGAGATTATGAATTATTCATGAAATATATACGTTACATAGAGCACAACTAATCAGAGTCGTTGCTTAACATTTCAAAGGCATTCTTGATAGATTGCTTTGGAGGTTCTTCAGCCTTCTTGGAAGAGGAACGGACAAAGGTCTTGCTGTCGTTCTTGGAACCATTGTTGCTGTGGCCTGAGGTGTTCCAGTTACCGTTGTTATTACTGTTGTTGTTTTTGAAGCTTTGGTTTCTGTTTGAACCAAATCCTCTATCATTACCTCTACCGTTTCTGCTAGATTTGTTGTTTCTGCTGTTATTTCTGAAGTCTTGGACTTTTTGCTTTTCTTCTCTCTTCTTTCTTTGGATTTCTCTCATAGCTTCAATTCTGACTTCTTCCAAAGATTTGACTTCATTGTCTTGGGTACCACTTGGGTTTGTTAGTCTTTGGTTACTGTATTCTTCGAACTTGAAAGCCATTCTGGAAGAGATCTTCTTATCAGTGAACAAGGTGTTACCTAAAGTCAAAATGACATCCAAACTGTTGGCAATACCGGAAGCCTTACAATATTCGGTATATTTGGCACTGATGGTAGTAACGAATTCCAATAAAGCTTCAATAACATCATCCTTAACAACACCCTTTTTACTGGCTTCGGCAATGTTTCTGACTAAACTGATGAATTCACGATTGATGAAATCAAATAGCAAAGCATTGATATTGTACAAATGACCAATAATTCTGTATAAACCTAAGTATCTTCTCTTTTTACCAATGGCCTTGTAGTATTCATCAGACATCATTTCAACGGTTTCTTCTTCTTCACCTTCCTTGACATTCCAAATATCTTCGCTGGAATCACCGGTGATATCATATTTAAGCATTTCTATGTCTAAGAAGTAGTTGATTGGAACGTGAGGAGCAAAATCTTCGGTTTCCTTTGCAGCATCAAATGGAGGCCATTCGGATTTTGGAATACCTTGTTCTTCCCATTCTTCTTCCTTGTCATATCTCTTGTATTTTTCAGCCTTTATGTAGTATTCTTTGAATAAAGGTAAACAACCAGGATCAATGTTCTTCATACAATCACCAATCAATCTGGCATAGATCTTACCCCATTGGGATTCATCACAACCCTTGAAAATGGTCATTTCAATGGTCTTGGTGATAGACTTCAACTTATCTTCCTTGAAACGAGATTGGTTCATTATGTTAATGATCTTAACAGAAACAGATGCGTAATTTTCAGCAGTCAATTTATTCAACAAGGACTTCAATTGCTTTTCAGTTTCATCAGGTGATAAGATTTCTTCACCACTTTCAGTAACAATGTTGACAACTTGGGCTTGAGATTTCTTCTTAGACTTCCAACCCTTTTCGGAAGTGGTAATCTTAGGAATGTTGGCCAATCTTTCAGCTTCTTCTTCTTCAGCCTTCTTTCTGGCAGCAGCTTCTTCTTCAGAGTTGGCTAGACCTAGACCCTTAGAAGGAACCTTAGAGTAGTTGTTGTCGTACTTGTTACCGTACTTGTCACCATTTCTCTTAGACTTGTTTCTCTTAGAGTCATTCTTTCTGTTGTCACCTCTCTTACTGTCGTTGTTGTATGAGGATTTCTTCTTGTCGGAGTGTTTCTTGTATGGAAGTTGGAATAATCTGTTTTCACCCAACTTCTTGTGCCAAGCTTCATCTCTGACAACCTTGTATTGACTCAATTCAAAGATATCTTCAAAGGTATAAACTCTGCCTTTTGATTCATCATCAGGAATGTTCTTCATGTGATCTAACCAAACAGAGACTGGAATACCAGGTTCTGGAACTAATGGTGGGTAACCTAAACCATTTGGAGAGTTGTTGTTAAAGCTGTTGGACTTTTTGTTTTCTTGAAAGGATTGAGCAAATCTGCTGGCAAAGCTCTTGGTTTGAGATGGTAATCTCTTAGAACCTTCAGCTGGAACAGCTTCGGTGGTTTCTTCAACAGGAGCTTCAGTAGCCTTGGAAGCAGCTTCTTCTTCAGCTTTCTTGGCGGCAGTAGCCTCTTCTTCGGCTTTCTTGGCAGCGGCAGCAGCCTCTTCTTCGGCTTTCTTGGCAGCGGCAGCTTCCTCTTCAGCCTTCTTAGCAGCAGCAGCAGCTTCTTCTTCTTTGGCCTTCTTGGCAGCAGCGTTCTTTTGAGCTATTTTAGCAACAAGTTCAAGCTTCCTTTGAAGAGCGTCTGTATGAGTGTTTGCAGTTTTGACAACAGGTTGATGAGAAACTTGAGGTTGAGTAGCACTGAAATTGCCACTACTCATGCTGGATTCATTAACGGTGTTTTCAGCTTGACCCTTTTGAACATGAACAGCCATTGGGTTGTACATGTGTGGAGCTGTGTGACCGTAAATGCCGTTAGCTGAAGGCCCGTAGTTCATCTTGTAACTAGAATGTTGAGGCTTTTGGTATTCGCCTTTATTTTGATACTTTGAAGCAAAAGTCTTCTTAGAAGCTTCTTCACTCATTATGAATGTAATATACAGAAAAGAGGTATTATTTAATTAACTGTTGATCTTTATTTTATTTTTTTCTCTCTTTAGTTTTCAATTATGATTGTTCTTTATCTATTTGTTATTAAAATATGTAAAATTAACACTTGTTTTGATATTTGATCTAATGCTATGATGGATATTTTAAGATAGATAATGCTTTTTCTATTGAAATGTTGATAAAGGGGAAAAAACTTGGAATAAAAGGATTAATTACAAATAATATGAATTGGGTTAATTCAATAAAGAAATAGAAGTATATGATTCTGTTATTTGGTTGTCTATCAACATGTATTTTCTTACAACATTTTCAGCAGAAAGAAAGAGAGAAAAAAAACCTCCAGTCTAGTGAAGGCCATTTTTTTTTGGACGATGGAAACCAAAAAACCTGAACTAAAAATTTTCATGTCTGTGGGAAAAAAAAAAAGAAACTTAACCATTTGCTAAAGATTTTCTAGCTTTACAGACGGACATAAGCACCTAAGTACGCGCACAACTTTAACGTGTTTGTCACGTGGTTTAATCATCGGATTATAAAAAATTTAATAATCTTACTTATATAACTTGGCTTGTGCAATTGATGTTTCGTCGTTCTTGTTCATGACCTTGGCAACTGCTAGCTCAAAGTCTTCTTGAGTGACATGCACTCTACGCTCTCTCAAAGCAAACATACCCGCCTCAGTACAAACACCCTTGACATCGGCACCTGAACATCCATTCATCTTCTCTGCTACCTTCTTCAAGTCTATACCTCTGGTCAAGTTCATCTTTCTACTGTGGATCTTCAAAATTTCAGCTCTTGCTTCCACAGTTGGCGGTGGGAACTCTATCTTTCTATCTATTCTACCTGGTCTTAGCAATGCAGGATCTAGAATATCCAATCTATTTGTAGCCATTATAATCTTTATATCTTTGGTGCTTTCAAACCCATCTAGTTGATTTAACAATTCCAACATTGTTCTTTGAACTTCAGAGTCACCACCACCTGATCCTCCAGATCCTCTACTGGAACCAATGGAATCAATTTCATCCATGAATATAATAGATGGTGCATGTTCTCTAGCCATGACGAATAACTCTCTAACCATTCTTGAACCTTCACCAATGTACTTTTGTACCAATTCGGCACCGGATACTCTGATGAAAGTACAGTCAGTATGGTGAGCTACAGCTCTTGCTAACAATGTCTTACCTGTACCTGGTGGTCCATACAAAATAACACCTTTTGGTTGTTGAATACCCAAAGATTCAAATAACTCAGGATGCTTGACTGGCAATTCAATGACTTCCTTGATTTCCTTTATTTGTTTGGATAAACCACCAACCATGTCGTAAGTGGAGTCTGGAACCTTTTCAACCATCATCAAGGATACCAATGGATCAACCTTCTTGTCTAAGGCTTTGTATAGTACATAAGAGTCACTCTTTAAGCACACCCTCATGTTTGGCTTCAATGTCTTGATGTCTATGGATTTGTCCACATCAACAATGTACTTACCATCAGGTTGTAACTTGACCAAAACTTTCTTGTCGTTGACTATCTTGATGATTTCACCAATGTAAGATGCTGGTTCTAACAAGTGTTTGAGTTCATCTTTTAAGTTTTTTACTCTATCGTTTAAATCATTTCTTTGAGACTCTAGTCTGCTGATGTTTTTCTTTTTTTCAGACAATCTCAAATTCATCTCTTGAATTTGAGATGCGTAGTATGTATCTATTCCAGGCATTGGTTTTCTTCTTTGGTTCTTTGTATTCCAGTAAACCTTTGTATGAAATAAGCTGTGATTTGAGATTTTGGGTGGCAAAAAAAAATATGAGAGTGTGTAACTAATTCTTATGTGAGAGAGCGCCTAATTTTTTTGGCTTAGCAATTTTTGGTGTAGCGGTTTTGGTTTTTTGGATTTCTTTCTGTTTTGTTTTGGTATCTCAAATCAACTGAAAAACGGACATAAGAGGTGAATCTATAGCTCAATGGTGTAAACATGTTTTATAAAGTTAGATTACTTATAATGACCAAATAAAAAAGAAGCTTTTAGCAAATAAAATAAATTGTAATGAAGAGATGGTGTACAATATATATGTTACTGTTGGTGCCACTATTCCCTTTGATGGTATAGTTGACACTTTATTCAAAGACGCAGAGAATAATTTGTTCAAGCAACTTGCGAGCTTAAATCCAAAGGATAAATCAACAATTAACTTGGTTGTACAGTGTGGAGATACTTACGACCGTTTGTATAAGAAACACATAAAGCCAAGATCGACTACTCAAGGTAGAACGGAGTTTACGACTAGTCTTATAGGCATTCTTGATACAAATGACTGCAAAAATAGTTCAATAAAGTTAAACGAAGATATAAATCTGAATGTTATATTTTTTAAATTGTCTACAAACATAAACAAACTTTTGGCAGAATTGAACCCTGATTTGGTTATTACACATGCAGGAACGGGCTCATTGTTGGATGCGTTAAATATAGAAAATGTTAAGATTATTACTGTTGTGAATACAAGTTTGATGAATAATCATCAATTGGAGATAGCAGAGAAATTTGAAGAGTACAAGGTAGTAACATGCTGCAAGAGTTTAGCAGATTTTGAAAATCTAATCAAAGATGAAAAGATAATGGTGAAGAGCAAGGCTGATGATGAAAGCCTCAAAAAGATGGCCAGAGGGTACAAGCAAGAATTTGATAAAGAGATATTACACTTTTAACACATCATCTAAGCTTTTTTAAAAAGAAATCATAGTCAGCCAGATATTGATTATGTAATTAGAGTTTCAATCATAAAGATAAGAAAATGATTCATGTATGACTCCGGAGCACACCAACTTTCACCTATTTTTTTTGGTGTGTGAAAAAATTAGATGTGTGTGTGTGGCTATGTTCCACATGTTGATAAAAGATTAGCAGTAGCAAAAAAAAATAGGTGGATGACTCTAGAATTGGGCTTGATCAAAGATAACAGCATCATGGGTATTTAAATATATCAACAAATATCATTCACTATTTTTATTTGTTGATTATTCATATAAAAGCTGCTATTAATAAGTTCACATAAACGATTCTCTGCAAATTAATGAATAAAGTTATGAGGCAAGATCCCAAAAAATAAATCAAATAACCCCTTATTTGAAAAAAAAAAAAAACTAACTGAACGATCTGAACCGTTTATAATTCATCAACACATAAGTTAGCACGCAAGGCTTATACTTAAACTGATATATTTAAAAGCCATCTTTTTTTAAAAAATAAAATTGAAATCAAAAACTTATTTAAGGTACTATTTGAATTAATTAATATTAATAGTTTTTTTTAGATTAACCAAAGAGAATATTTGTAGTACTAGATAACATCTACCTTGAACTGTCATATTCCAAATTCCCCTCTTATACCTTTCTATAATCATCCCCACAGGTAAATGTCAAGTGCCTCATTAAACAAATTCAGTAACATATTATTGTTCAAACACAAACTAATGAGCAAGTACACTGATTCAAGAATCAAGCATCAGGAAGAGTACTTCGATCCAAGAAGTCTAGACAGCTTATCTACCAAGCAAGAAGACGCCGATGTTGAAGATAACAACATGCTGGATGAGACTTACGAAAAGAGATACAACAATTTCTCTGAGTACATGAACCATGACGACTATGGATCAGATGTATTCTTCACTACAAGATCAAACTCGCCACTATCTCAAACAAGATCAGGACATGCTGCCAAACCACATAGCCAGAGAACAGTAAGCTTCTCCAACCCAGCAAGAGTACCCAAGGATGATGGCATTTTGTTGTTGGAAAAGAAAAGATCATCATCCATAGCAGCATCTCCACTACTCCTGACTACCACTATCGGCAACACCAACAAGAAGAACAGAAGACAGTCGGCTCCAGTGCTTTCCATGAATGCCTCTCATTCTAAAGAACAAATTGTTGATGAAATGGAAAGAGAACAAGAAAGAATTGTTTTAAAGCTAATGAAGCAAATTCATGATTTGAAAACTGAGAACCAGCAATTGAAAAGAGAGTTGACTGGGTTCAAAGGATCAAGAGGCAATTCCTTCTCCAAAAGACCAGAAATTCATAGTGATAGAAATAGTAGCATGAATTCTGTTTTCCCGTCACACACCAGAACACTATCAAATGCTTCAACCGTTTACAATCCAAGAAATAACTCAGTTTCTTCAAGTTCATTCAGAGAAAGTGTTTTGACTGACTTCGAGTCTTTAAAATAGGACTATAATTTTATTTTACTTTTATGTTTGCTCATCTATATACATTATGTTAACTCTTGTCTTTTTGTTTCGGAATATTGACACTTTTCAATGTTACCTGGTAATTCATTTCCAGTTATGTCAAAGTAGTAGCTCCGCATATTTTACTATGAAACATGCAAGAAATTTTTCAAGCGGTATAAGGGTCTTATAACCTTTTGTTACCGTGTAAAACCGTTTGACTGATGATTCTAAAAATAAGGTGCATATGTGACTACCAATGCTGCTGTGTAAAGAAAACGCAACATGCAATCAACTACGATGTGCTGTTCAAGATATGGATTTAAAACTAGTAAAAAATGGGTGTAGTGATGTTGGTGGGTGTTTTTTTATAGTAAGATCAATAAATATAATCATTCATATGATTACATTTAAACATTACAGTCTTTAAACTATTAACAATTGTTAATAAGTTCATTTACCTAACTTCAGCCTGCTAATTGTAAACAGTGTAATCAAATTTACCTCAAAGTCACATGACTAGTAGTAAACAAAACTTATTTTTTTAGTGGAGTTCATCTCGTAAATAGTGCCAGC
Organism: Hanseniaspora thailandica (nom. inval.); assembly: GCA_030573475.1. NCBI lineage: Eukaryota > Fungi > Ascomycota > Saccharomycetes > Saccharomycodales > Saccharomycodaceae > Hanseniaspora > Hanseniaspora thailandica (nom. inval.). The sequence goes on along the minus strand of JAJMDF010000253.1, from coordinate 5,318 downwards.
AGTTGTGTTAACACACAATAAAGTATGAAGACTGCACAAAAGATCCACGGCAAAAAAAGCCTCACCTTGGCGATCACATTAATGCAAGCATTTTAAATTTATTTTCTCACCGTGGATTATTCTGCGAATGCTTTTACCACCGCTGGAGATTAGCATTTTTTCGCTAAAAATGAAACGCCAACAAAAAATAAAAAATTAATGAATAAAGTTTTTAGCACTTTTTTATAATTCTTAAATTATATGGAAACTTCACAATAGGGAGGCAAAAGCTAAAAAAGAAAGAAATTTATTAGTCGGTTTTTTTTTGATATTTAATTAAATAAGAGAACTTGGAATCTAGAGCAATACTACGAGCACTAAAAAGGCACCTCTTGGCGAATCTTAATCATCAGTCAAACCAAAAAAAAACAAAAAGAAACGTAGTTGACATTCGTGATAATGGAGATTCAATTTTGTTCTGTCCCAACATAAAACATATTTTAATAGATTCGCTTGATAGGTAACATCTTCTTGAGTTTAACTAATGACGCTTAAAAAGAATTGTTTTCAGTCCTTTTGCTTTTGGTTAATTGTACGGATAAATAGTTTTTTTTTTTAAAAAAAAGTCTTGTGTGTTTGACATTACATTGAAAACAATACGATCTATGATGATGATGTAATCTATATGTTTAATTTGCAGAAAGAGCTCACTGGTGCATATCCTAACACACAACTCCATACTCAAGACTAGTGAATGAAGGTAGCTTCTTGAGTTACGAAAGCTTGCAATGCCAACTGCACAAGATTCACAACCCTAGTTTTGTAAAGATGAGACCCTTTCAATGTGGAGAGGTCTGCCGGTTGATCACTGAGCACATTTTCATCAGCTTATCAATGAAGAACAATCTACCTATTACCTTTTCTTTTTTTCAAAAAAAGAAACAAAAAATTGCCGGTTAGTATCTATTTTTAAAATACTGCAAGAATGTTTCAATTAGGAGAGCGGCTACAAACAATAATTGGAAATAATGTTTGAGAGCAACAAAACGGCTGAATGTTGGTCACAAATTCCAGACATCAAACACAGATTGCTGATTTTTTTTCTTGCTAATGTATTGTATCACTCAATTTGTCGTACTGTAGTCCAAGTCGAAATGTCTTTTTGTCTTTCTCTCTCTTTTTGCTGAAAAACAAGGTGGAAAAATCCCCTTCTCGGTTTTGATGATCGTTCTTTAATGAGAGAAAAAAAGTGATAGCGAAGATAACATTCTCGTGGTTCTATAGAAGTGCCTTTATCACCTGATAAAAGACTTCAAGAAAAAAAGGGCCAATGATAATAATGCCCAGTGATTATTTCATTAACCTATGATAATCCATGTTGACACAGCAAGAGCAACACATTCTTTGTTCAACTATTTTTATCAAAAAAAAAGGAGGCGTACCGGTGAGCTGTACTGGCTCTTAAGCAAGAGAGAACAATTGAAAATGTAGGCAGTCGAAAAATAAAACAGCAATTAGTTTTCATTTGAATACATGATTCAATGTGTCCCCTTTTTTTTTGGCCTTAAGTGTTACCAATTAAATTTTAAATACAACAAACTGTAAATTTCTTTTTTCCATTTTTCTTTCAGCAGCCAGTAGAAATAGATTGGTACATTTGCCTTTAACCATGATTTCATATATTTCACTAACAACAGAAAGAAAAAAAGATATTTTTTTTAAAATTTTTTTAAAGACGTATTTAAATACTATGTTGGGCTACGGTTATTTTATGGTTTTTCGTTTTTACAGTAATTCATATTACTTGCAGGTTTTTCGTTGCTAAGGCTAATTATCTCTGCCTCTTTGTATCAACCTTGTATGATAAATTTTTTTTCCTTGGATCATAGAGTTCAACTATTAAAAGAGTGGTGAAACCTATACAACTATATTTATCCTTTTTTATTTGTGATTATCTCACATTTTTACTTCATCAGCTTTAATTTATTAATTTATTACTTTACCTTTTGGGGGAAAAAGCTACAGCAGAGAACCCTATATACTCAAAGGCAGAAAGAACCGAAACGATTGATAAACATTTGTAACTCACAGTCAATTTGTTTTGCAATACACGGAATTTTTCTATCCCTTCTTCATACAGGATATCATACGCGAAACAGAAGGTTTATGATCAACTAGAACAAACTTTGCTTTCAACTCTAAGTTACATTCATTATTAAACGGACTGCCATATCCTCCTTATAAATTACTGCAATTCTTTTGTTTTTTCCCCATTTTTTTAAATAATTTTTCTCTTGTGCAAACCTGAAACTCATTTTCAAAAAGAGCAGAAAAAAAATTAAATTAAAAGAGATTAATTGAGCTGAACACATTGTCATTTCACTTCCAAAAATCAAGCTGTACATTACAGATTTTTGATATTTTGCAGAAATAAAACCAAACATATCAATTTTTTTTGACAGCAAAGAGCTAATCAGCAAAAAAAAAAAACAAGCTAAAACAACATTAAATTAACGTGGTGCCGACTTTGAATATTTTTTTTTAGTGAAAAAATTATAGGTGTTTACGTATTTTCGTTTGTTTTCTTTTTTTTTTTTAAAGTTTTGAGTAAATCATTCACGATTACGAGTGCTTTTTTTTTGTGTGACTACTCTGGAAAACCATAACAGAAAACATCACCAATTTCTACTGCTGAAAAGACCATCTACCATTGTCAATAACTGGGTAATCAATCATCAAGTACACCTTTCTTTTTGATACTATAACCAGATCCATCAACCACCAGCTGAAAAAGAAAACACCTGTCTCTTCACAAGTCATCAAAGCACATAGGAAAAAAAAATTCTCACCTTTTTTTTTCCCTCAGTAAATAAACCAAGTTTAATCATCAATACAGTCAAGAAAACAGAAAATAAAATTTGCTATAGATACATTATCAAACTTTAGATTTCATTTTTCAATAACAAAATCCCTAGAATAAATAAACAAAAGTGATAATAATCGGACAAATAAAAACACATACAGTTACTTGAAAGGTATGTCATTGAATAATATAAATTCACATCCTCAATCTGGCGTAACTAAGGGAAAAGGTGACAGTTCATCAAATATCAGTGTTAGACCAAAAACAAACTCTCAACAAACCTTAATGGACGGGTCTTTGCCGCAGAATAGCAATGTTCCACTTAATGTTTATAAAGGCAGGAATGCATCTCACTTGACATTGCCTACTCCACATGGATCGATGTCCCAAACGCAGATGATGAACAACCCATACATTCACAAAAATAGTGGAAGTTCGTTTTCAAGCACTGGACATAGGAATTCAATTCCGCATAACTACCCTTTGACAATCATGCCCAATGATTCACCAAACAATCAAATGTTTTATTCACCAAATCCGCTAATTCCGATGAATATAAACCAATACAATCAGCCTGTTCACTTCAATAACCCATTTCAACAGTATCACGAAAATGATCCACAACTCTATAATTCTAATCCCAACATACCGCTTATGCAAAGAAACTTGGCAAATGAAATACCAAATTCAGGGTTCAAGCCGGAATTTTCTCCATTTCTAAAATACACCTTTGATGTTCAGCAACAATCGCCTAACAGCTTGTTATTTAGTTCCAACTTTAACTTTGGGGTACCAAAAATAGCCACAGGCACTATTAATAATAAAAAGCCAGACACAAACCCTCCTCCCAGATCGTCATTGAATCCGTCAACCAGATATTACGCTGAAATGCTGAGCAACAGCAACATAGACCCTTTGACTTCCGGGACTGTAGTCTTTCCAGACAAACACAAGAACGATACTTTTCAACCAAAGGAAAAGAAACCGTTGATTGATATTTTGGATGATAGAAAAATAATCAAACACAGACCGTTATGTTCTTTGTGTGGAAAAACATTTTCCAGAGCATCATCTTTGAAAACACATATCTTCACTGTCCACGAAAGAATCAAGAAATACCAATGTCCATACAAAGAGTGTAGCAAAAGATTCACAACAAACAGTAATATGAGAAGACATGTTCGTATTCACGAACGGTACGATTCCAAGTAATAATTTAATATATAGGACGATAATAATATAAAGAGAAAACCAAAATAATCTTTTTTCCCCTCATTTCATTCACTAAACTTTTTTTACAAGAACTAAGCTGTGCATTGTTTGACTAATTTATTTAATCATGTAGGTATATCTCCAGCATTGCCTTAAGCTTGTTAACATTTTTGAAGGAGGCTGTTTGAACGGACAAAACTTACCTTTGAAAAAAGGGGGATTGGTCTTTGAGTAAAAATTTCCTTTTTGGGATATGTCAGTGGTTTAATCAAACCAGTTTTAATTTTTTTTGATGTTTTTTTTTTCACTAAACATCGAAAAATTTTGTCCTTTCTTTGCTAATTTTTAAGGAAATACTACCAGATTAATCCTTAAATTTTCTAAATTTTGCCGTATTTTCTTGTATTCTGTACATTTTAGAATGCTTGGGGATTCGTAAAAGTTACCTCAAAACCTCTATTTCTTAGTCTTATTACACTTTTTCTATGTAAAAAAACACATCTTCAATTCTATTATACCAGTCAATTTTTTTTCTAAATTTTTTCTCAAGAGTTAGAAAAAGAAAATCTTTAGTTATTTAAAGGGAATATACAACATTCTTGATATTTAGGTAAATTTTTCAAATAATTCTAAGGTTGGTATAGACTTTAGCTATGGTTAATTTTATTTATTATTAAATGTATTGGTAAAAGATGCTTAATTATCAAATTAGTTAAAAGAAAAATAATTGCTTGGTAGAGAAAAAAACCAAAAAACAACCCAAAAAGTATAAAATGTCTAACTTTATCAAGTCTTTGTTATTGGTTAGCACCATCAGTAATCTTTTCAGATTCGCAAATGCTGTTGCAATCACTACTACAAGTATTTCTATTGTTAACACAGCTGATATCCAAACCGCCATCACTCCTGCTACCACTTCTACTTCTACTGTAGGAACTGATGGTACCACCACATATTTGATTATTCCCGAAGTTGTTGCCGCTGAAACTTCTACCACCTCCACCACTTACTCTCAAAGTAGTGGTGCTACTGCTACTTCTTCTTTGACCAGTACTGTTGCTACTAGTACTATCAACGGTCAAACTATCTTCTACAGTACCTTGGTTGTCTATGTTGTTCCTTCAACAACCACCTTAGTTGACCCAACTGCCATTACAACTACAACTACCTATGACTTCTGTCCAACTTGTAATGTTGTTACTGGCTCTACCACTGAATCTGTTGAAATCTATACCACTTACACTCCTTGGACTGGTACATACAC
>JAJMDF010000252.1:0-52720 GCA_030573475.1 Hanseniaspora thailandica (nom. inval.) | reverse complement strand
TTAGGTTTATGTTTCTTATGGGCTATCATGTTGGTTGGTGCCTTATTCTTTGTTCCTGAATCTTCAAGATACTTTGTTGAAAAGAATAGAATTGAAGAAGCCAGAGAATCCTTGGCTGTTTGTAACAAGATGTCCAAGGACGACCCAGCCATTCAAAAGGAATTAGACGTCATTGTTGCTTCTGTTGAAAACGAAAGATTAGCTGGTAATGCCTCTTTTAGAGAATTATTCCAAACCAAGAACAAGGTTTTCCAAAGATTAGTTATGGGTGTTGTCATCATGTCTTTACAACAATTGTCTGGTGACAACTACTTCTTCTACTACGGTACTACTGTCTTCCAAGCAGTTTTGAAGAACTTCAACGGTTTCCAATGTTCCATCATTATTGGTATGGTTAACTTTGTTTCCACCTTACCAGCCTTGTACATTGTTTCTAGATTTGGTAGAAGAAAGTGTTTATTAGCTGGTTCCTTGGGTATGATCTGTTGTTTAGTTGTCTACTCTTCCGTTGGTGTCAAGAGATTATGGCCAGATGGTTACTCTGACAATAATCCAGTCACTTCCAAGGGTGCTGGTAACTGTATGATTGTCTTCACATGTTTCTACATCTTCTGCTTTGCCACCACTTGGGCTTCTTTAGCTTACACCTTGTGTTCTGAAACTTATCCATTAAGAGTCAAGGCTAAATGTATGGGTATTGCCACTGCTTCCAACTGGATTTGGGGTTTCTTAATCTCTTTCTTCACTCCATTCATCACCTCTGCCATTAGATTTGCTTACGGTTATGTCTTCATGGGATGTATGATCTTCTCATTCTTTTTTGTCTTCTTCTATGTTCCAGAAACTAAAGACTTGAGTTTGGAAGAAGTCAATGAATTGTGGATGGAAGGTGTCTTAGCATGGAAGAGTACCTCTTACGTTCCTAAGGAAAGAAGAACTGCTGACTACGATGCCACTTTAGCGACCACCGATGACAGAAAGGGTTTCAAGAGATTCTTCTAATTTAGAAATAAATGAATAAAGAAAAAGGTGTGATAGTAAATATCATGACCTAATAATAATGAAATAATTAATTAAATAAAGTAATATAAGATTATCAACAACGCTAGTTGAAGGCCTTGGTTTCAATATGGGGATCAACACTTCATCAGCTCCTTTATATATGAACAAGCTGCTTAGATCAGCAATATAAAAAACTTGATAATAGTTAATAAGTAGTGATTTTGATCTATACACAAAAATATAGGGTGTTAAAATTTCATGAGATCAAATGAATTTCCGTTTTTGGAAAGAATGATTAAAAACGCGGCTAATCTATGATTACGTAAGAAAAAGAAAAATTTGGAGGAAAGGATGGTTTATCTCCGTGATCAGAACACGATTGCTAGTAAAAATTTCCTAATTAGGAAATCTGATTGATTAACATATTTAGCATTTTCAAAGATAACGTAAGAATGGTTTTTTTTGCCATATAAATATGAGAGAATCTTACGTTATTTTCGAAAGATAAGAAAAACAAGTGATTTGTGTATAAAAGAAGGAAGTGTTGGATTGATTATGAATTATTTTCTGATCTGACAATTGAAGACAAAGAATAGCAATAAACCAGAATACATAAACTTTTAATCAATATTACAACTATAATGTCACAAGTTATTAATAATCCTTCTACTACCTTCTTAGCCACAAACCCTAGTCATATAGAAATCAGCTCCATTGATGGGTACAACTCATTCATCAAGAAACAAGAAAGCTTGGGCAATAATATACTTACCAGAGTTGCCAATGACAAGTCTCATATCGAAGTCATTGATGAGTCTGGCGCTATCATTGCCATTGTGATGGATGATGCCATGCAATATTTACTAAGCTGCATTTAACATACATTTTTTAGAGACAAATCATGTTCTTATGACTTAAATTATTTTTTTTTATATTTATATACCCTCTTTTAATATACTTGCGGAAACAAATTAAATTGAATTCTTTATACATATATATAGATCAGATCACTCTATGGTGTTTTTGGTTGATGCCTCCGCATTGGTGTGCAAAGTCAATGGTGTTGTCAACAAGTGACCCATCTTTTCAATCTTTGTTCTCAAATATGATTCAATTTCTTTACTCTTTATACCATGATGTTTGCCATGATCTTCATCGTCCATTTGTTCAGCATCTTCAGATGTCTCTTTCCAAGAAATAGGAACCATAGGAATTCTAGAAACACATTTCAATTGTCCCTCAATCTCAATGGCTTTAACTTTATCTGGATTGTTAGTTAACAAATCAACTTTTGTAAGTTGTAAATCCAACAAGATGGAGCTGGCTATAGAGAAGTCTCTGGCATCTGCTGGATGGTTAAGAAGTAAATTAGCTTCAACAGTGTCTTTTCCTAAATCTTGTAAGTTGTAAGCTTTAAGCTTCTCACTCAATCCAATACCTCTCCCTTCTTGTCTTAAATAAACGATAACACCATGTTTTTCGTTGCTGCAACTGCTTGGACCATGTTTCAAGATGTAATCACCTGCCAAGTCAAATTGTTCACCACAATCACATCTGGCAGACCAAGCAGTTTCACCTGTGAAACATTCGGAATGGATTCTGACTGGAAGTTCCTTGTTATAAGTGGTTGTTTCAAAGTTTGGGATCAATTCACCATCTTCATCAAACTCAAGTTTTTCACCTTGGTACTCATCGGCTATTTGTCTATTAGGTTCAAGTTTCCCTATGTATGCACCTCTTATAAGTCTTTCATATTGAGTTTCGTTTTTATGTTTTCTTCTGAAAAGACTCTTGGATCTGATGTCTTCACCAAAGACAATGGCTAAATGCTCTTTGTTGTCTCTGTTATTCTTGTATAAGTGAAGGAAAATTTCAGGATATGTGTGTTGTTTTTGATCTATAGTTGTTGGTATTCTTGCTCTGGCAATGCATTCTACAATAGGTAGTTCAGTGTTCATTATGTTTTTATTTTGGTTTATAGTTTTCTGGTTTTGTTGTTTATTATTGATGGATGATCTTTAGAATAATAACCCTTTATATATGTTTATATTCCTATTCTTGTATTATCTAATTTTGTGGGTTATCTCGTAGATTTTCAAATTTATTAACGCTTTAGCGAAGTAAATCATAAGGTGGGAAAAATCTCATTTTTTTTTAGTCAATTTTTTACCTAATTTTATGTTATTTAGTCAAATTTTACTAGTCGGCGTTAAGCAAACAACTAGTTAAAAAAATTGCGCTCATTATTTTGTCTCAAAATTTACTCTCTTTTGGGGCAAGTCACGTGAATATTCGGATATAAGAAACCCCAAATACAAATTTCCTAATTAGGAAAGAATAGACATCTACAAATATTATTTCCGAATTCGTCAATAACTAGCCGCGTTAATACAAAAATAATGTTTACACCTTTCCACGTGACTTCTACAGCTTAAAAATTAGATGGCGAATATCTTTTCAACTTAGAGAAATTTGTTTATGTTTTGTTTTTTGAGTAATCCACAAAATACAGGTTAAGAATAAGATTAAAATTAAACCAACAACAACAATTAATAACTAATTTATTGGTGATGACAGATTTTGACAATATTTGTTTTGAAATAACATCAAACGAATCAAAACTCTCGCTTGAGGAGAAGTTACAAAAACTTAATGATTTGAAGAAACATATCAAAAAAGATTGCATCAACATAAGTCTCATAAACGAATATTTTAACTTGATATTCACAATATTGAACCAGAAATCATTGAAATATGAAAAGTTTATCAATACAGCATACTCCATTTTGTGTTATTTGATTAAGCGGATATACATGCAAGACAAGAGCAATTTGGTTTACAATACAGATCATGAATATTTGAACGATTGTTTGGTTTGGTTGTCTATCAAGTGTGATACGGATAATAATAGTAAAAAGGCATTGTATTGTTTGTATTCAGTGCAACAACAAGATGTGTTTATCAAAATGTTGTGTAATAATGTGAATAAATTTATTAATGTGAAAAACATGCTCAGGTTTGTTTTTGAAAGTGTTATAGAAGGTTATCATGAAGCTGATTATGCCAAAGTTGTGTCGTCTTATGATTGTTTCTTTGAATTGTTAGATATAGAAAGTAAAGAATATGTTCAAAAATGGAAAACAAAATTGAATATAAATGATTCAGCGAATAGTACTAACAGTAACAATTTATTGGAAAAATTCATGTCTTTGGTGAAATCATCAGAACTACAGAATCATAATGTCGATAGCGGATTATTTAAAGAAAGAAATTTTAATAATACACCGACTTTCAATAGATATATGAAAAACACATTTGATCAAGGTTTATTTGAAGGCAAAGAATCAGAAATAAATTGGACACAAAGATTGAACTACTTAACCAGCATGATTGTTAATATTCAAAAATTTAAAAATGAGTGTATAATTACGGATACAATGCTGATAAATGTATTGAAGTGCTCCACATCCTTGAGAACATCATTGACTCTTCATGCCTTGAAATTTTTTAGTTTACTCTTCGACAATCCAACTAGCAGTATTGCTGAAAGCACAATGATCAAGATAATGATGCAAATGTACCAACTCATACAGACCAATAAAAAGATACTATTTAATGCTGAACATGAAGTGTTTTGTAAGAGTATTGAGTATTACATCAAGTCAAAGTATAGCAGCATGAAGCTATTTAAGATAATAAATTTACTTTGTTCAGATAAGAATATCTTAAGTGTGACTTGTTCGGTTGATTATTTGACATTGATATATTTATGCGTGGATAAGTACATTACTGGTTGCCAAACTCCTACTAAAAGAGAGTTATTGTATACCCAAAAATTAAACAGCCAAGATGTCGATACTTATCAAACATACATGAATGATATAGATTTAGCTAGAATTAAAGTACCCATTGGAATGTATTTATTCAAAAAGTTACTAGGAAACTCATCAGGACAAGTGAAAGTCAAACTCAGAAAGAATTTCTGGGAACATATGAGTCATGAAATGAGAAATACTTACTTCATCCAGTATTTGGATGCTATAGAGATCAAAAAAGTGAGTATTGGATATGAGCATGAACTTTCAAAGTTTGATGATGCAAACAATTATAAAATAAAAGCAACACCAATCAATGGTGATAGATCCTATAGAAGTGTTGAATCTCAAATTAAACAACCATCAACAGATTTTGAAATCTCAGCTCAGAAGACTAAGAGGAATGATGAGAATGATGTATACTTAGACGATCTTGAACTACTAGACATTGATATCTTGCCACAGTATGAAATGACCATGATACCATTCAAAAAGAGAAAGACGTTGTTTGTTAATGAAAAAGAGAATGTTGACACTAGAGTGTCCTCAGGAGAGACTTATGTGGCTACAAAGTCAGAATACGAAGGTGTCAATTTAAGCTGTCCAGGGATCAATAATATTAACAGCATTGGATTTTCCAGCTTTGAAAAAAAATGTATTGATTTTTTAGACAACAGTGATGAATCAAATAGAGACAATAAATGGAGCTATTTTCTCAACAAAAATGATTTAAAGCTTTCATTTAAGTTGATAATTTTGATGAATGATAAAATCGAGTATAATGAACAAATAGAAGCTTTTATAAGGAACACTTTCAGCACATTGGAAAACAACGCTGCCATGCAAATAGACACTTTATCTGAGCTTCTCCTTATTTCCAAGCTTTGTAAGAAACTTGGTCTAAACCCGATGGACTACACTGCTGATGTGAGTTTATACAGATTTATAGAAATGTAATTTGATCAAACCCAGACGCGTGAACGACTGTTTTAAAAAATCTTGCAACGCGTGAAATTTTACCTCAAGATTTTTTTTTTTTTTTTGGCTACGTGAAAAACTTCCGCGTAGCACAACTTTTTCATTCACAATTTAAAAAAAAAAACATAATGTTGTATCCAAACAACCACGTAATCCAAGACAATATAATGTGCTACACAGCTGAGGAAGTATCCAGCAAGATTGGTGTATCTGCCATCAAGATCGACAATCGAACATTGGAGAGAGTGAATGAGATTTCGAGTAAGTATCCAAGAAAGATCTTTAATTTGGACATGTTGGATGCGAAGTGGAAGACTTTCACGTTCAGAAACAAGATCAAGAACATGAACAACATCACTCCTAATCATTTGATTAATTTTTTCAAACAGATTGAAGATCAATGCAAACAACAACAAATATCCATGATCATAGATGATGAAGAAGAGAAACCGTTGTTGAAGAGTAAAAAAGAGGAGGTTGGAGAAAAGAGATCATTGGAGCAAACTACAGCTACAGAAGAAAATGAGTTGAAGAAAGTGAAGGTGGATGAAGATGTTAAGGAGATGAACCAATACCAAGGCAACTTGATTAAAGAAGAGGAAGTTGTGGAGAAGATTAAAGAGGAAAAGATTTTGTTTGATGCTAATTTTAAGAATAAGTTGAAGGAAAGTATGCAAAGTAAAGATATTTTAAGTGAGGAGGTGAAAGTTTTAAAAGAGTTGAAGTATAAAGTTAATGTTTTGACCGATGGTTCTAAAGATGAAGTTATCATCAAGAATGATAGTACTACTACCAAAGGATTTAAAATTTTTAGAGAATCAACTACAAGTTTGTCAAAGTTTTTGAACACACAATTGTCATTAAAAGAAAATCTTTATGAAAAGTATGAAGTTTCAGATCCTACAATCCAATCTCAATCCGCCATTTACTGTGTAGGAAGAATTGTAAATGATTCAGTCACCGAAATAGAGCCAACTTTTGAAAAGACTAATCTAGCATTGGAAACATCAAGAAAGGTTGGTATAGGTAGAAGAATCAAGATAGATATTGGGAACTTAAAAGAAGGTGAACTATTCCTAGGTCAAGTTGTGTTATGCAAAGGTAGAAACGTTACTGGTGAGGAATTTATTATTGACGAAATAGTCAAAACAGAAAGCGATGACAAAGCTGATGAAGAAATGGAATCAGAAGATAGCGAAGCTAGTGGTTTCAAGATATGTTCTATCAACGGACCACTATGTAGTGACAGCACTTTGGATCACACTGTTTTCTCCCAATTTGTCGACAAATTGAACTCAACTATCAAACCTGACTACTTAATCATAAACGGTCCATTACTCGATATAACCAACAAATGTATAACTTCAGGAATGATCCCACCCATTATAACTAAGAGTTCTGATGGTAGTGAGGTAATTGAGAATGTAGAAACTTTGGATGACATTTTCCAAAAACTAACACTCCCATTATTATCCAAAATTTCCTCCACAATCAAGGTCATATTATTACCCCACGCTACTGACACTATCTCAACTTACTCCTCCTACCCGCAACCTGCTTACAATCCAAAGTTATTTGCCGACTTGGAAAACGTTGTATTACTTCCAAACCCTGGTTTTTTATGCATAAATGGATTGAATTTAGTCATCAACAACATCGACATTTTCAAAAACTTAAAAACGATAGACATCCAGAACACCAAACAAAGCAAATTCAAACTCATAACTGAACTAATGATTGCTAATAGGGATGTGTATCCTTTATACCCTACCATTCCTTCTCTTAGTGAATCTTTGAGTTATGAAAAAAGGTTCAAGGACATGTTCACAAACTTGATCCCTGGTCAAGAAAAGTTGATAGGGGTAAATAAACAGAGAATGAATAAGAATGTGAATGTGCAAATACCTACAGTCATTCCTGAGGGTGATGTTCATTTGGTCTTGCACAATTCTGGATTTGTGCCACATTTGGAAGAAATGAAGAATGGGGGGTGTACAATGAACACCAATGGTTTTTATAATGGTGATAAAATGGGATGTTATGGAGAGATTACAGTGGAGAAGAAGAATGTTGTTGTGAAAGTCATCAAGCTTTGATAATAAAAAGATGAGAGTTGTTATATAGAGAATGTAAAATGTTTTGATATTTAGAAAAGTAGGGTTGTTTATTTAGAATTACATATGTGAAGGTTATCTACTAAAGTTTGATTAAATCTTCATGCCGAAAATCTTTTTCTTTTTCTTCTTGTCCTTCAACTTGCTGATCATACTTTCCTGTGAGTTTTTCTTCTTCAGAGATTTACTTCCATCGCCTCTTTTAGCTGAACTACTAATAACACTCTTCACATGGTGTTGTTGGTCACTGCCTAAATTTTTTGGAGTTTGTTTATGTTGACGAACAGCAGCTTGGGTTGGATGTTTTAAAGCAGCATCAGCAGCTAAAGATGGAGAAATTTCAGGAACAAACTCATCTAAAACTGGATGTTTGACGTGTGTGTCATGATGGGTCGTAGAAACATTACTAGCTTCAGCCTTTGCTGGCTTGACAATTGGTTCAGTCTTTTCCTTGATGTAAGAATGAGACATTGGTAAAACATCAGGTAAAGTGGCACCATTGGATAAATCATCATCGTCACCAGTGACATCAGCTAAGATATCACCTGGGATTACGTTATTGTATTTTACAGGCTTGATTTGTTTTATGTTACTAGCTGTTTTGGTGCTAGGTTCAGTCACTTTAGGGTCCTTAGCAACATCTGGAATGGCTTTAGGTTTTGGTTGTTCAACTTGTGGCTGAGTCTCAACTTGGTCAACAACTGGTATTTGCTTTGGTTGGAAAGATGTAGTCTTAGAAGTGTCATTGTCATCTTCAAACTTTTCAGTCTTTTCTTCAACTTCTTGTGGTTTAGCTTTGGATTCTCTGGCTAATTTGGTGATACACAACTTCTTGACTATTTTATCCAAAGCAAAACAGATATGTTCAACAGTGAAGGCCACAGCAATGACCAAACTATAGTCCTTGACAACTGGGGATGTCTTGAACCAAGTACTAGAGTAATTATGGGTTAACCCGACACCTGGAAGATTGGTATATCTGTACATCATGATCAAAGCTGGTTGAACTAGAGAAGACAAAACAGTGAACAAGTTCATGATTTGGTACATTGTCTTGACCAATGCGTTGAACTCACTGTTAAAGTTATTAGTAACTTTCCCCTTTCTGATTTTGAATTCATCAATGTATAAGTTGATTAAAGTGAACAATAAGGAGATGATAGGACTTAATGACCAGATGTTGGAGAAGACAACTACAAAGCCAAAATTCATGACATATTTCAAGTATCCTAAAGTTAAGTCTAATGGTTCGATGTATTTCAAGTCCTTGTTTAATACTTTTGGTAAAACATTATCCAAAACTAAAGCAACAACTTGATTAGTGATGATGAAATATTTGTATTGATCCATGAATCTTAATTGGTTAATCTTGAAATCATTAGTAACTATCTTCATCTTATTGCTGTAAAAGTAAGACTTTTCAATCTTGCTGTGGATGTTCAACAAATGGTTGTCGAAGTTTAACTTGTAACCAAATGGTAAGTAGATGAACAGAGTCAACAACAATGGAGTGAAGGATGTCCAAATGGTGATGATATAGTTAATCTTTGGATCAATTGTTTTGTCAAATACAAAAGTTATAATCTTAACCAAAACAGTGGTTAATATAGTAGGAACTAAAGATACAACAGTCTTTAGAACAAAGTTATCGATTTCAATAATCTGAGTCAAAACGACTTCTAAAAACAAAGTGAACAATTGACCAATCAATAGAACTATAAGAATGATTGGGATTATCAAAATATTCTTAAAATAAAGCTTTTTGTTGTTGATTTGTTTAACATTGTGAGAAACGGATGTTGTTAATGGTAACTTGAAATTAAACCAATAGTTTTTAACTAGAATCCCCCATAGAATCAAATATGCGGTGTAGAATATGTTGAACTGGTCATTTGCCAAGAAAATGCCAAACAAAGACAAAGGAGCCAATGCTATAGCATAAGTCTTTACAAACTGAGTGTATATCTTGATTTGACTAGACATTGTTTTTCGGTTGTATATGTGTTTGATTGTTAGATGTTTTGTTGTTCCCTTTAAAAAAAAAAAAAAGGTGAAGTTTCTATCAAAAGTTTTTGAATTTTTTTTTCACTCAAAAATATCCTTCCCAAATGACAAATGATCACGTGATTTATTCAAATTTTCAAAGGGAAAACACGGAGATAAGACCTATTTCCTATTTAGGTAATTATAATTCAAGTGGGGGTAACTATATATTTTATATCCGTTTTTT
The DNA here is from genome assembly GCA_030573475.1 of Hanseniaspora thailandica (nom. inval.). Lineage (NCBI taxonomy): Eukaryota > Fungi > Ascomycota > Saccharomycetes > Saccharomycodales > Saccharomycodaceae > Hanseniaspora > Hanseniaspora thailandica (nom. inval.). The sequence continues at coordinate 42,581 of JAJMDF010000252.1, read as the reverse complement.
AACAATTTAAATCTGTAAACTCCGAAAATTTTAAAAACCATTCCACTTTCAATAATTGTAATTTGAAAAGTATAACAACTCTGTATAATAAACACCACAGATTATATCAACAACTATAATGTCTTCTAATATCATCAATAACTATAATAGAATATTAGGTAAAATTAACAACTCTAGCGTTCTTTTGCTTCCTGTTTCTAAGTTCAAACCATCTTCAGACATCCTTGTTCTTTACAACACAGGCGTTAAACAATTTGGTGAGAACTATGTTCAAGAACTTATCCAAAAACAATCTGAATTACCAAAAGATATCAAATGGTTTTTCATTGGTCAACTACAATCTAATAAATGTAAAGATTTAGCTTACTTATCCAACTTGAACACCATTGAGAGTATAAACTCTTTAAAACAATTAAGAAAGATTGAACAACACAGAAGTGACTATTACGGTGCCAATGCTGCCTTATTTGACAACTCCACTTCCAACGCCATCATTAACATCAAAATACAAATCAATACATCTCAAGAAGCTCAAAAAGGTGGATTGAGTTCATTTGAAGATATAATCCCACTCTTAGACTTCTTGACCAAAGAAGCAAAGTTCTTGAAGTTCGATGGATTAATGACTATAGGCTCATTTACTAACTCCACCAACAATGATGAAATCAATCAAGATTTTGAAGTCTTAGGTCAATATAAGAAGAAGGTTAACCAAGAGTATAACATCCCATTGGATGAGATTAAGCTATCTATGGGTATGAGTCATGATTTTGAAAAGGCTATTAAACAAGGAAGTAACGAGATCAGAATAGGTACTGATATCTTTGGTTCAAGATAAAAAAGAATATCTTTATATATTAGTAAACAAATCTATGAAACTTTTGTTTATGATGTCGGATATGTGTGGAATTTGAGAGTTGTTGGAAACTTTCATGTCCCAGGTGAATTGATTGTTTAAAGATACAACACTTAGGATGTTTACTTGTTGAGAATCTATAGTTTGGATAGTGGCAAATAAGTAGAAACAATCATTGCTTCTGGCTAAAACTTGTAGATTATACTTTTTCATTTTGTTTGAGTAAATGACAAATTTATCATAATTGGTGTCAACTTCTGCATCCATTTTAGTGTTTGATTGTTTCCATTGGCTTTCAAACATTTCTATTGTCATGTCTTCGTCTTTTTTGAATAATTTGTTTAAATATAGATAATACTCTACATCAAACACATACTTCTTACCACTTGTCATTAATATTTTGAATCTCATTGTAGTTTTTCCATTAATATACTTATCCCAATCATACACTCTTAATATTTTTACAGTGTTTGCATCCAGTTTATGCAACAACCCTGAATCATCATAACAAGAAAGATCCAGCATTTCTTTAACGATAGAATCATCGTCGAACTTATACTTCACAACAAAGGTGATTGTTTTATTAGCTTCGTTAATCAAATATTTTATATCAAATGATTCAGTTGTGAGAAGCATACCCATGTTATGTACAACCAATCTTTTCTTCAACTCCTTGGACAATCCGAATGTTTTAATATCTGATGTTTTGACACTAATTGGAAGTTGTTTTTGGAACTTGTTATAAATGTAGTGATCAAACTCAGTTTGAAATATTGGTTGGGAATCAGTACCCACTTTAGTGTTGTTATTCACCCATTTAACAAAATCTTCATCCTTGGTAGTGGATAATTTTTCAAGTATTGCGTCTTCCCATAGTGGTGACCATAAACTATAATCAGGCTCAGTATAGTTATAAGTATTCAAAGCTTGTAGTTCTATGTTTTTGCTAATTTCTTCAACTGCTGAGATCTCCTCAATGACTAAGGCAACTATCTTATACAAACTACTTTTACTAGTTTCTTCATTAGATTCGATGTATTTGTATAAAGAACCTTTGAGTAAATGAAGACTGTTGATCAGATTATCCACAAATAACTCCTTTTGTTTAACGTATGAGGTAATCTCAAGCATTAGTGACATCTTTTCATATTTCAATCTTTTTGGTATATTGTTGTTGAACCAGATAATATAGTTAATCAGTTTATGCTCAATTATATTTTTTGTTATTATATCATCAAGTTGATATTGTTCTTTACACTTTATCATAAACTTAAATTTATGTATATCAAAGTCTTTATTTTCACAACCAATTACCTTTGATCTTACCATATCTTTCATACCTTCGTTTTCTATTTTAGCTTGTAAGAACAACTTCAGAGATGTGTTCACTTCCCCTAGACTCATCAATAGGTTTACAAGACCGTTATTAATTCTCTTATTCAAAACAACTTGTTCCTGAGTATCCACATCTTCATCATCAGTTTCAAATGCAAATATTTTTACATTCATTTTTATACAATTACACACGATTTCGTTGATGTCGCCCTTTTCCAAAACTCCTGTAAGCGCAGTCAACATTTTATTAATATCTTTATAATACTCAAAATCTTTTTCATCCAAGCAATATTTTCTCAATAAATAAGTATTGAAAATTTTAAACATTAACAAACATTCATTATGAGAGAATGTATGTTTCTTGGCAATACCACGAATATTACTCTTAAGTTTAAACATTGTACTCTTTCCACTCATTTCATTCATCACAAAATCCTCATCATCATACAAAATTATATTGAACAATGCAATGATTTGTTGTAAGATCACATTATGATGATATAAACTTGGTGACACTTGATCAAATGCATCTAATTGAAACAGTAATTCAATCACAGTATTGTATGTTTTCTTGCTTACACTTGGAAGTTGGTCGACACTTTTAACTAATGATTTCAGCAGTTCTTTTCTAGATTTCGGAATACTTTTTAGAGTGTTGATGTAATCGGTATTCAGAGATGCTTGAAGCTCTGCCATAAAGTCTGAATCGTTCATTAACACAGATAGACTAGTAATTCTATTTGCTCTGGGGGTTTTTCAAAATACTTTTTCAAAAAAAAAAATTCAATCGCCTTGGTCTTAGATTTGTTCACCTGAGGGAAGTTTCCCTCTGTCGATTTTTCACGCGTCTTCTTTCGATTTAATACTTTTGAAAACTTTGAAAAGGAGAGAACTTGGATGGTTAACAGCAACCAGATTAAACTTCAATATAATTGTAATATGTCATACTTGTGGGTGGATAAATACAGACCAAAGAGTCTTAACGATTTGAACCATACTCCAGAACTTACAGCTAAACTATCCAACTTGTCTGCTGACCAGAACATAAACAACATTCCTAACATCTTGATATATGGACCTAATGGTGCTGGTAAGAAAACTAGAGTAATGGCCTTGTTGAATAGAATATATTGTAACGATTCCAATCACATTTTCAAATTAAAAATCGATGTCAGAGAATTCAAAGTCAATTCAAGAAACTTAGAAATCAATGTCATATCATCTCCATACCACATAGAAATCACACCATCTGATTTGGGGTACAGTTATGATAAAATTGCCATCCAACAAATAATCAAAGAATTGGGTTCAGTGGCTCATCAGTTTGTGGTCCCTAATACTAAAAATGTAGTTAGATTCAAGACTATTATTATCAACGATGCAAACAAGTTGTCTAAAGATGCACAACATGCGTTGAGAAGAACTATAGAGAAGTATTCCAAGAATATTAGAATCATCATGATTTGTGAAACTTTGTCCAATATCATTGATCCAATCAGATCCAGAATGTTGAACATAAGATTATCTGCTCCGATGAGAAGTGAGTTTGATGAGATCATTACTAAAGTTTGTGAAAAGGAAAATGTCTCATACAACGATAAGTTCTTGAATAAGTTGGATGTTATTTGTAAAAAAAATATAAGACTTGGAGTGTTGACTTTAGAAAATATGGCTATCTTGAAAAACTTTGATCTTTCACAAAATGATGTCAATGTAATGAAACCAGATTGGTTGATGTGTATAGATAAGATATGTCTGCTTGCTGTGAAGAATAGCACTGTTGAGACTATCTTGACAATCAGAGGTATCTTCTATGATCTAATTGCCCATTGTATACCAGCAGATTTGATTCTACAAAGAATAATGATGTGGGTGTTGGAGAATGGTGATATTGTAAACATCAAACCAAACCAGGTCATCAAGATCATGGAGTATGCCAGTATTTACGATGAAAGAATGAAATTGGGATCTAAAGATATCTTCCATCTGGAAGGGTTCATCACCAAGATGGTTTTAGAAACTAGTAACTAAGTTTGCTATATCAAAATATAAAAAAAACAAGTTTAATATTTTCTTTTATATTCTTTTTTTTTTAATTACTTATATACATGATTAAGCTCTACGTCTGATGAAAGCTTGGAAAACACTGGACTCAGCCAACTTTCTACATTCATACTTTCTCCAAGTCTTCTTAGTAACAATGCTCTTGACATCGATTTCATCTTCTTGCAACTTGAAAGATTCAGGCAACCCAATAGGGACTTTTTGACCTGGAATTTGTTTAGTTAATACATTTGTAGTAGATATTCTTGGTAAATAATTACCCTTCTCAATGATTTCCCAATCACCTGGCAACAAATGATTGATATGAGTCAAATATTTCAAGGCAGTTGTAGAATGTGCGTTTTTAAGTTCTAATAATACTTTACCAGTAGGCACTCTGACCATCCAATGTGAGAAACTACCTTTACCTTTACCCATTCTGGTATGGTTACCTTTGTGGAAAACAGGAATGTTAGTTTTCAATCTGTATACAGTTTCAACATTGTTCAATCTCTTGTATCTCATGACTAACTTGTCTATGGTTTTGAAGTGCTTGTCTTCCAATCTAAGACCTTGGGATTTCAGTCTTAAACCATATTCACCAACAGTAAGAGTAGAACCTACAATGGAACCACCATTTCTCAAAGGAACTCTACCTTTTTGGGCCTTGTCTTTGTGACCATGTTTCTTGTTGTATCTACCCATGAATCTCAATGATTGGATGGATGTGAATAAGTTGTTCTTGAACAAGCCGTTTCCAGCAAATAGTGTGTTCATGATGTGTGTGTTTGGTTTTATTGCAGTTTGAATTACATTTTAAGTGAAGATGATTTCCAATTCGTTAGAAGAGAAAATAGTTGAAGTTTTTCAAAATCTTTAAGAGGAAAAAAAAAATTTTCACATTTGGTTTAGTGAGGGAACAGGTTAACTCCGATATTTGTTAAATTAAAATAGGTGAATAATTGAAGTTAATACAATGAATATAAGGTGAATGAGATCATATTAAAGTACTTCAAAGCTATGATGATTATAATGAAGGTGAATATATACTCTAAATGTATGTGTGTGTTTTATCTGTGTGAATTCTTTAAATCCACCAGTCTTTATATCCTTCAACATTAGCCTTCATGGGATTTTGTTCACTCTTTTTTTTTTAAAAATTTTAAAAAAAACTTAAATGAATGACCACTAACCAAGACATATATACCTCTAAGTAGTTTATAATATCACAAATGAACAACTTGTTGAAGACGTTAAACAAGGCATCTTCACACCTAACTATTTTAAACAAGAAATACCCAACATCTGGAAAGACTAATGTCACTCCAAACATTATCAATCATGTTGGTTTAAACTTACACAACAACAAAAACAGTCCCATCTACACCATCAGAGAACTCATAGAAAACAGCTTTGATTCTGCTTCATACAGAAAGTTTGACAAATACAACACTTTCGAACCAGTAGTCACTGTCAAGAAAAACTTTGACGATCTTGGTTTCCCAGCTGATCATGTAGGCAGAAGTAAAAGTGACACATATTATGTCAACAACACTCATTTATTAAGAACCCACACTTCAGCTCATGAAGTTGAATGTTTTGAAGCTTTATCTAACTGTAACGATCATCAAGACCCAACTAAATCTAGTTTGATAAAGGGACATGGTTATTTAATTTCTGCTGATGTTTATAGACGTGATGAAATCGATAAAACTCATTATCCTGTATTCCATCAAATGGAGGGTACAAAAACCTGGACTAGAATGAATCCTGAAACTCAAAAGGTCATGCTTGAAGAAATTGAAACAATGGATGGTTTGATGAAGAAAAAGTTTCCTTCTTTGACTGTGGAAGATGTGGATTATGTTCGTGATGATGATAAACATGAGAATTCTAAACAAGAATATATGACTAGTGAAGAAACTAGTTTGGTTGTTAAACATATGAAAAAATCATTGGAATTGGCCGTGGCTACCTTACTAAAACATAGATACGACCATGATGCATTAAAGGATAAAAGTTTCAAGAATCCAGAAATCAAGATGAGATGGATTGAAGCTTACTTCCCTTGGACTAAGCCATCTTTTGAATTAGAAATATATTATAACAACGAATGGCTAGAAGTTCTAGGTTGTGGGGTTACTAGAAACTCTGTTTTCAAGAATGCAGGCATGGAGTGTGAAAATCAAATAGGTTGGGCTTTTGGTATTGGATTGGATAGATTGGCCATGTTGTTGTACAACATCAAAGATATAAGATTGCTGTGGTCCAAGGATAAGAGGTTCACTTCTCAATTTGAAGGCAGAACTGGAGAGATCTTTGAATTTAAACCATTCAGTACGTATGCCATAACCACAAGAGATGTTTCTTTCTACAAGACAAAAGAAATGAATCCAAATGATGTGATGGAAATTGTTAGAGATGAGGCTAATACATGGTGTTACTCTTGTGAATTGATTGATGAGTTTTACAACAAAAAAATTGATAAGACTTCAAACACTTACAGAATCTCTTATCAGAATTTGGAAAGAAACATCACCAATGAAGAGATCAATGCGATCAATGATAAAGTTGTTGACAGATTGGTTGCCGAATTTGAAATTGAACCAAGATTGTAATGAAGTTTAATAGTCACGTGTATATAGCCAAATTTTAAAAAAATCATGATAATTGCATTCACGCCGGTAATTACTCCGACACTTTCATAATTTTAAATTTTGTTCACCTAAAACAGTGTTACCAAAACACCAAACAAACTACTACTATTACTAACATGACAAATACACTTCTTTTGTATGGGTCTGAAAGTGGAATGACCGAGGATATAGCTGACCAGGTCTCATATAAGCTTCTCCACCATAGAATTGAACATACTTTATCATCATTCGATACACTCAATTTACAGAAGTATGCACCATTATTTAAAAGTGGAGCCGTTAAGAACATCATAGTCATTTCAAGTACAGCTGGACAGGGTGAGTTGCCATTGAATATCAAGACTTCTATATTATGGGAGTATTTTAAAGCCTCAGAGTTGGATTTTTCACAAACAAACTTTTACTTCCTCGGAGTTGGTGATTCTTTGTATTTAAAGTTTCAACATGGTATTCAAATATTGAAATTAAGAATATGTGATAGATTTAATGGAATTTTTAAGTTCATAATGGAGATTGATGTCACTGGTATGAAAGGGGATGGTGCAACTGAACAGGTACTACCAGCATTTATCAATGCTTTGGTCAAAGAATTAGGTAATGGATCGGATTATGTAAGTGATGAGGTATACATATCGAAGGGTGTAACTATAAGCACCAAAAATGATGAAAATAAAGAAATTCTTACTTCTACAATTCATGAAACTAAAAAACAGTGGTTTGAAAGTGAAATCATGGTTAATGAAAGAATCACTAGTAAAGAGTACTTTTCGGAAATAAGACGGGTTGTGTTCAAGAATACAGATGATAGACATCATGAGGCTGGTGATACGATCTCTATAAGACCACATAATGACGATGCCAGTATAGACAAGTTTTTTGAACTGCAGCCACATTTGAAACAGTACAGATACCAAAAAGTGATAGTGAAAGATGAGGATAGTGTTTCTGAAGAACTATTCGAGGATATACTTCGTTATGAAGTTGATTTCAGAAGTGTTCCTAAAAGAAACTTTTTCATGAAACTATGGAACTTTCAGTCTTTACCAAACGAGCGTATAACCGTCCCAATCATGGAAGACTTGAACTTACCAATTCCTACCCAATCTTCATCAACAACTGATCTTTCTCAAAACGACGAGTTAACCACATTAAACTCACATAAAACCAAACTTTTCGAATTTGGTCATGCATCAGATGCTTACGACTTCATTGAATACGTCACCCAATCACGTCGTTCTATCCTCGAAATCTTATATGATTTCGAATACATAAAAATCCCATTCTCTTACATCCTCCAAATCCTTCCCATCATTCGAGAACGTCAATACTCACTCTCTGCTGATAATTTGACCACTCCACACTTCGAGATCACTCTCAAAGTCTTGGAATACGAGACTTTGTTGTTGGAGAAACGTAAAGGCTTTTGCAGCAACTATATCAAAAACCTACCCCTCAAACAAAAAGTTTTGGTTAAATTGAATCAACTCGATTTATCTGGAAAATTGGAGGATAGTGTGATCAATGGATCTGAGAGTATTATTCTGATTGGACCAGGAGTAGGGATTGCACCTATAAAGGCATTTTGTGACATGGATGGATATTTGGACTTTGAAAAGTTTGTTTACTTCGGTAATAGAAAGAGGGAGATGGATTACATACACCAAACGTTCTGGGAACAGAAAAATAGACAGGATATGAAAGTTAGAGCTTGTTTTTCAAGAGATGGGGAGAAGGAGAAGTATGTGCAGGATATGCTCTGGAATGATCGGGAGTTGATATATGAGTTGGTGAAGGAGAAGAATGCTATTGTTTATGTGTGTGGATCAGCTGGGCAGATGCCGACACAAGTGAAATTGACATTCATTGAAATAATGAAAACATGTGGAGATGGGGAAAAAGAAGAAGGTTATGCAGAAAGATATGTCAATGAAATGATTAAAAGCAATAGATACATCCAAGAAACTTGGTAATGAGTTATTTTTATATATAAAACCTAAACACTATCTTCAAGATGTTTGATATGCTTTTTCAACTGTTTGTTTTCTTTGGTGTATTTCTTGGCTAATTCTTCAACATCACCAAATCTTTTGACTATACTGTCGTTAAACAATTCTCTAAAGTTATCTTCAAAAACAAGCATATCGCTAGTGTTCTCAAAACCATTCAATTTATCTATATCAGCCTTTAATATCAACTCTTCATTTTTCGGCAATAGAATAGTAGAACTCATCATGTTTGATTGCTGGCTCTTCAATCCTTTCACTCTGTTTATCTGCATGTTCTTTATATCTAGCAATAGACCAATCTTCTCTAAAAGAGAAATGTCCTTGTATATCAAATTCTTCATTCTATCATGCATGTTCTTATTCTCATCTTCCAACTGCTTAACTTTAGCTTTCATGTCCTCATTTTCCTTGATCAGTTCTGAGTTCATTCGGCTGGCTACACTGAAATCTTGTTTGAAAGTTAAAACCATCTCGTTCAGTTTATTTTCCATGAAAACATTCTTTTCCGTTGATGTTCTCAATTGTTCATTAAGTAGTTTAATGGTTTTATTTTCTTCATATTTTAAAGTTTCATAATCTTCAGTGGTGGTATTCGTAGATGTTGTTGTAGGTTCATAATTTTTAATTGTTTGGGTGGACATCTCCACTGGCCAGTCATCTATCTCTATAAGATCTTGTAGTATCAACTTTGTTTTCAAGTCCTCAATTTCATTCTCAAGTGTGTCAATCTTGGAAGTGTTAAGCTGATGGAGATTTTCTGAAGAGTTCAACAATTCTGATTTCATATCTTCAAAGCTGGCTATCAATTCACTAGACAAATTTTCGTAATTATTATGCTCTAAGTAATCACAATAAGATAAAAAATTTCTACTCTCAACATCAAGTTCCTCATCTCCTGGATCACCATCATCATACTCGCCCAATGTAATATACTTCTGCAACTTCTTCAAATCTGAAAATGTATTTTTGATTTGAAATTTATTGTTAAACACCTTTTTATTCAAAAAAGAAACATTCTCCAAAGGTTCCAAATTCCGCAAATAATTACTTCTAATTTCATACTCAACTTTTAAATCTTCTTCTAACCAATCATTCTCATTAACTATCAACGAACTAAACTTAATATAATACTTAGTTTTAAAAATAATCTTTCTTCTAACTCCTTCCAACAAACTCATTCCGTACATCAACGGCAAATCATACTCTATGAACTTAAGTTTGTCAAACCTTTCCTTCAAAACCTCTTTATTCTCATCATAATCCACCTCCAAATTTTTTTTCAAATCCATCATCTTTCTTAACATACCGCCATACTCTATCCCCACCATTTCCTTTTGAATTGTTCTCTTCATGATCATGATCTCAGTGCTCTTCACAAACAAACTGTTCGCTATCGTGTACAAATTGTCGATTTGGGAAGTAAGCAAATTGCCAGAAGTTGGATGGATGAGGGTGATGAATTTATCGTACATCAATGCATCTATGTCGAAGTCTAATTTCTTATCAAAGCCATCATCGAATTTGTGGAGGAGTTGGGTTATGAAGTATTCAAAGTTTGTCAACATAGTTGTAAGTTTTTCATATTCGGAAAAAATTATGTTTTGTTTGAAAGTTGAGACTTTTTGCTTCAAATCTTTGAATTTAAAGTAGTATTGCTCAAAAGAGGGGACGTCGAGGAGTTCAAGAAGAGAAAAGGTTTCGTCTATTAGTATGTTTTTGAAGTTGGTCTTCACTTGGTGGAGATCATAGTCGTAAGTGGAGAGTGTGTCGTTGGTAATCTCGTCTTCGTTTATGAAAACACTTCTACAATACTTTGTAATGAAATTTGTCAAACTTCTAAGAGATTCTTTGTATAAGTCATATTCTCTATCGTGAAAGTTTTGTATAATAGAGAAGTATGATTGGACATCCATTTCCAATGCGATGGCCCAACTTGCAAGTAAAACTTTGGAATTCAAAGATGGTTTGACAGGTTTGATCAGAGTTGGTAATGGATCCACTGTGTGGTTTAAATAATCATCAGTATTGATATTGTCATTCTTTGAAAAGAATATGTTTTTATTAAAGATGAAGAACTTCATGTTTCTGGAGTTTTTCAACTGTGAAAATAAAGATGAGGTTAATAACTCTCCGTTTTGATTGATTATGAGTATGCATGTGGAAGAGAATGGGTCATCTCTAAAATCAAAATAGTCCCAATCTTTGTTCTTTGAACCTTGTTTTTGGAAACTAGGCTCCTGAGAGTAAAGGTAATCTATGAGAGTGTCTAGAGATGAGAAATCTAGTATGTTTTTGGATATAACCTTTCCTGAAAGGGGGTTAATAAGCGGTAGGTGATAATTAGACATTTTGATTACAGTAGTTACAACAATTGCATGCTAAATAATATAAGATAGTTTAAGCTGGGTTATTATTGATAATGCTTGTTTTTTTATTGGTTTCTTTGGGTGTATAAATGACTTATCTTTTCTTATCTTCAAAAGAAAGTTGCCAGGAGTTTTGATTTTTTTTGGGAGAGAGAAAAATAAAGTAGATTCGGAGATAAGAAATTAATGGGAACATCCTTTTTTCGGAGATAACACAACCATCCCAAACAGGAAATAATTTATAAGCATATCTTCTTCGGATAAACTTTGATATAATCTCCTAACTCATTTCTTCAAAAAAAAGTCAAATTTATCGTTTCGTTGATGAATTTTAAAACTAAATTAGCAAAAGTTATTGAACTTATCAAGCCACCAAAAATACACCATCATCATATAATTCAATCACATAATGCTTTCAGTTCTATCTAATACTCAAATTGAAACAATTGAATCAAAATACACAACTTTAAATCTCAAAACAACACTCACAAACTCTAATGAATCATTTGTACAAGACAAGAAAGACATTATCAAACTCATAGACGACAACTTGTCTGAACCATACTCTTCTTACGTATACATCTATTTTTTAAACAACTTTCCTGATTTATGTTACTACTTAAAAGTAAACAACACCATAGTTGGATGCATCATTGGGAAATGGGATACTCACAAATCATCCAGACTTCGTGGATATATCGGCATGTTAGTTGTTAGTAAAGAAATGCGTGGGGAACAATTGGGAAAATACTTGATCTACAAAGAATTAATTCATTTCAAAGATGTATTGAAATGTGATGAAGTTGTGCTGGAGACACAATGTAATAATACAGTAGCTTTGAACTTGTATAAGAAATTTGGATTCATTTGTTTGAAGAGGTATAAGCATTTTTATAATGAGAATCAAGATGGTAAAGATGCGTTTATGTTGATATTGGGATTCACTCCGAAGACTGGACAAAGAGGTGTTTTCCTCCAACAGAGTATGATGGAGTCGTTATTGATATAATCAAAAGTCTTAATTCTTGTTGATTAGACGTTTATGTCATGCTTATTTGTTAAATACCTGATTTTTTTTATTTTATTCTTTTTTTTTTACATCTTTATATAACTCAATTTACATATTTTCATCGTCGTCATCGTACTTTGGAGCCAAGTAGAAACCAACACCACCACCTTTTTCCATCTTGAATTCAAACAATGCAGGTGTATCGTCTGAGAATTTCAAGAAGATTTTATTAGAAATAGAAGCAGCTTTGATAATATCTAACAGGTACTTACTGGCAAAAGACAAATCAATGGCCTTGCTCATGGATATGGATAGGTTGTTAGAGTCATCACTGGTGTCTTCTCTAGGTTGTAATAAGACTTTACCTTGAGCAGTTTCACCTTGGACAGAGAAGACAATACCATCTTTGGTGACTGAAACTGTAAAAGAGTCAGATAACTGAGTCAAGTCTCTGACTGTTTTGGTGAATTCAACAGAAGACATTTCAACAGTAACATCACTCTTCATGTCGGAATCAACTTCCAACATATCGGCAGTAATGTCGACTAATTTCAATTTGTATTCCATAGACTTTTGGTTCTTAGGCTCTTCAAATAATAATAGTAATTCATCTGGTTTATCGGCAACATATAAGGTTAAGGAAGAACCAGAGTTGGCAGATTTCAATAGCTTTGCTAGAGAGGCTAAATAAACACCAATGGTGGTAGGTCTGTCACATCTGTATGATTCAAAACAACTTGGAGGTATGGAGACGGTAACTAATAGAACTCTGGAGTCATCAATGGCTTGGGCTTCAATACCAGATTCAGAACAAACAAAGTTGATTTGGGTGACTGAGTCTTTGAAGGAGTCGATAATTCTTTTGAATATGGTGGAGTCGTCAAATTTAGCTTCTAATACCATTGTATTATTATATGATTATGTTTTGTGATATGGTTTTAAACTAATATTTATTCAAATAAAAGACGATATTAAATAATTTAGAGTGAAGTTATCAATAACCTGTACTTTATATTCAAATATTTATGACAAAACTTAGAAATAAAAAAAATTTTGCCAAACACGAAGAATTCAAAAGCACGAAGGGTTAAAACTTTGGTGTCGCTTTTTTTTGGCTGTGTGAAAATTTTAAATTTTTGCTGCGTTGCAATTTTTACGCGGCTTGTTTTCCCAAAGAGGAAATAATAAGCTGAAAAACAGTTTACGTGTCTGTCACGTGAGTTTATTACAATATATTTGAAAACTTTATGAAAACATTATTAAAAAAAAGTTATAAAAGTAAATGTATATTCATCTTTTTATTTAAAAAAGAATAAACAACAGCTGCTGGCAACTGCTCTCTTCTTTACTTGTTGTTTTAGTTTGCATTTTTTTTCTTAATCTAAATAACCTAATGAGAATAGTAAAAACAGCAAAACGATTATTCAAAGTATGATAATGTTGAAGATGGATAACACTATATTTGTAATAGTTGAATAAACCAAAATAGACTACAATTTTAAACACCTAAAACACAATTCAAGTAATCAACTCTGCTGTTAAAATTTTGTTTGTTCAAATGAACAAACTTACTTGGTGGCTAAGTATAAAGCCTTTTCACTTTCGTATCTCTTCTTTTCAACTTCAGCTAAGTCTTTATATTTTTGCTTTTGCTCTTCAGTCAAGGCCTTCCATTCTTCACCAAGCTTCTTACCAACTTGACCAAAGGTGATACCTTCGTTTTCAGCTCTGACTCTATCTCTGTTTTCGTTAGCGTAGATCATGTAAGCGGATAGACCTCTCTTTGGGGCATTTGGGTCTTTTTTCTTCTTTTGCTTGATCTTTTTAACTTTGACTGGTTGGGCAGTAGGGATTTGGTCGTCAGACATTATGTATATGTTTTGGATTGTTATTCTTGGTTTATTATGATAATTAATTAATAATATAATATATGTGTTATATTTATGATAAAGTACGTGCCTGATATAAATAATGCTGAACACACATATGATTTACGCGTGGGTATACAAGACCATACAGAAGCCAGCATCATTACTGCCACTAACCAATTTTTGCTGCTTAACTTGCTCAACCACCCTTAAATACATTCCACTGTGTGTTTTTTTTCCCACTCACAACCAAAATGGAGGGGAGAAAATTTTTCTAAGGAAAAAAAAAATATGGTGTGGTTATATTTACATTAACACACGCTTTTTTGCCTAATTAGGAAATAATCTACTCTTATTCTTCATGTGCACACACAGCATACACGCTAATCTCATATTTACACGTCTTTTTTTGCCTATTTAGGCAAAACACATACATAAATATTACATACAACTATCATAATGCTTCAGTATATTCTTTGGAGTGAACTCATAGTAGTGCTTATCTCTCATGTACTCTCCTATGTACTTGTTCACAGTCAGAAATTTGGTCACACACCTGCCTATGCACATGTTCTCCCCTTTTGTCAAGTCACCCTCATTATACTGTTGTCTGTCAATGCACTTGGTGTAGCATTGGTCGAGTATGCCGTTGAACTGCACATTCAGCACATCAAACTGGATGCTTGCTCTTTCTAATTTGACTGGATCAACAGTCTCCGTGCTGAATACATTGTTTCCGTTATTGATAAAGAATGACATGGGATTGTATATAAGTGTTTTGTTCAGGTTTTGGATATATTTCAAATTTTGATTTCTTTTTTTTTTTGAAAAAAAAAATTTGAAATCTTCAGATAGGGAGGAAGTTCTTGATAACAGGTGGATGGTTAAATCCGAAAATAATACAAACACACACACAAGTATTAGTTACACTTAAACTATGATATTCGTAACTTGAGTCATATATTGCCATTGATCTTTCAAACAATAAACATAATCATTACACATATAGTTAATCTATCTACAGCTATAACGTAATCCAAACCTTTTTTCCACACTTTCTCCACCTGACAAATTCGTTTGTTTTTTCCTTTTTTTCTCCCCCTAGCAAATCCCATTTTTTCATCCTAATTTTATTCAATCTCTGCTCTAAAGACACCAAACTCAATCACCAAACATGACTATTGTGATCACTAATGATGATGGTCCTTTGGATACCATCCATTCTCAGTACATATCTCCATTCATCAACCACTATTTAGAAAACTACTCTCCTTCATCCACCCACTACTCAGAAAAGCTTTTATTAAGTGTTCCATCTGAACAAAAGTCATGGATCTCCAAGGCCCACTTTGCCAACAAGGACATCTTCATCCAATTCGTCTACTCCAGTTCCAAAACACCATACGACAACGAAAACAGAATTGGGCCATTCTCAAAACCATTACCATTAGAACTCCACCCTGGTATTGAAAAGACAAAGTTCCCTCCAGTTTCTGAATCTGAACTATCAAACATCCACAAACTTCACAACCCTAAAAATTTTTCTTTATCCACATACAAATCCCATTATGACATTGAATGGGTTTTAGTTTCCGGAACACCAGCCACAGCCACCGACATAGGTATTCATCATCTTTTTTCAACTCCTGAAAGTGTGACTAAATTGATCAGTGGACCTAATGTTGGAAGAAACGTTTCACGTCCATACATAACCTCTTCTGGTACAATTGGTGCAACCATGGAGAGTTACATAACCTCCGGTGGTGCCATCAATGGGATTGGTCTTTCTTGGGCATATTTTGACAATCTTAAGAATGTAAACGTAAAAGGAATGAAAAGTGCTAGTGAGTGGAGTTGGAAGGTGATCTTCCAATTGAATAGAAAGGGTATTGAAGCTGAGGTTTATGCAGTCAATGTGCCGATTTTGAATGATGGGCTGAAAGAAGATACGAAGGTTGTGCTGGCGCCTATACAAGAAAATACCTGGAAGAGTTTATATGAAGGAACAAAAGAAGATGGTGAAGGTATAGTGTTCAAATGGAATCCAGATTTTAAATGTAATAGAGAGAAGATGGTGAAAGGAATGAAAGAGAATCAACAGAATGATGGGAGTTTGATTGAAGCTAAAAATATTACGATTACTCCGTTATTGGCTTCTTTTGCTGTTAAACTAGATAAGGAAGATTACGGAAAGGAGGTTACTCTAGCTGATGATATCAAAAGCTTACATGTTGATGAAGCTGCATCCCAAGTAGCAGTTATACTAAATAATGAAGTTCCATATGTCAATGAGCTTTGGAAAGGATTATTAAGTAAACATAGCCACAAAATTGATATCTACAATTCTTTAGAAGAATTTGAAAAGGCTGCTGCTTCCTACCAAAAGGTTTTCCATATTGCTGAGTATGAAGAATTGTTACATTCTAAAGGTATGCAACAATCTAAGGAATATTTCCAAAACAGTTATACTTTCAGAAAATCTTTAATCAGAAAGCATTACTTACTAAAAACTATTCAATACTTTGTTGCTAAGAACCCGAACAGTATTCTAAAAACCAACTTCCCTGAATCTTTCCACATTGACTTGGACTATGCCGAATTCTTAGACGAAGCATTGGACGATAACTGGGATCTACGTCAAGAACTTGAAGCTTCTGAATCCACTCCCCAATGGTGGATCATGAAACCATCCATGTCTGATAAAGGCCAAGGTATAAGACTATTCAAGACTATTTCACAACTCCAAAAGATTTTTGATTTCTTTGACGATGACGAAAATGGCGAAGGTTACAACGGTATAATCATAAATCAACTAAGACACTTCATCATCCAAAAGCTGTTAATGAACCCATTGATCATAGATGGAAGAAAGTTCCACATCAGATGTTATGTTGTTTGTGTAGGTGATTTACAAGTATTTGTTTATGATAGAATGTTGTGTTTGTTCTCTTTGTCAAAGTATTTGCCTCCAGCTGATTATATCAAGGATGATGAGGATATCCTAGCTAATGAAGGGTTCTTGTCACAACACTTGACTAATACTTGTCAACAATCTCAGATATCTTCAGAAACAGTACAAGAGTTGCAGCATGTGTTTGATACTCAAGAAAAAGATAAGATTACTAAAGGTATCCACGATATTGTCAAGGATTTGTTCTTGGCTGCTAAGCAAGATAATTACAACTTCCAAGCTATGAACAATGCCTATGAGATATATGGGTTAGACTTTTTGGTAGATGAGGACCATCAACCTCATTTGTTGGAAGTTAACTCATACCCCGACTTTAAGCAAACAGGTGATCATTTAAGTGGGTTGATCAATGAACTGTTTGAAAATGTCATGAACGTTTCAGTCTTGCCAAATTTGATTAATGAAGGCAGTTTACCAGCTGATAGTAACTTAACTAAAGTTTTAGAAGTCCAACAAGAAAGTCGTAACTGGTGATTTTCCAAATACATCTTGAATAGTTAACATTTATAGAATTCTTATATATCCTCAACTCAACATATCTCTTTTAGTATTCACTACTCCTCCTCTTCATTATCATCGCCACTGTCTTCATACCCCTCCTTGCCTTGTCCTGAAACACTGGTTCGATTCGTGCTAGCACTGATTAATCCTCTCTTCACCGCAGTCAACACATTAGGCACTTCAACATCCTCCTCGGGAATGCCGGAGTATTCATAACCCCACTTGACCAATCTTTCCCTAATCCTCTCGATCTTAAAGAAGTGTTGTCTAATCGCGATCATGTTCTTGATGAATTCTTGATTACGTTGTAATAATATCTGTGTCAGTTGACGGGAGAATGCAGTTTGTTGGGTAGTCTCAGGGTCGTATTCGGAAAGATTGAATAGTCTTTGATTCAAGGTTGTCTTTTCATATTCAGGAAGACCAAAGAATGGGTCGAAATCATCATCGTCGTCAGAGTTAAAAACAGGTGGTGTGGCATGGGTTGATGGTTTGTCAGCGGTGGAGGGAGCAACATGTGGTTGGACTGGTTCGGCAGATGGAATTATTATGTCTTCAGTCTTTTCAATTACATCGTGCATGTCGTTGCTATCGACCTTTTCAATTTCAGCAGGTTGAGACATAGTGGTGGTTGTTTCAGCAACTGGTTCAGATAATGGTTGTGGCGCAGAATCAACTGGAGCTTCAACTGAAGCTTCTGTTTGAACAGGTTGTACTGCAATATCAGCAGATGGTTGCACATCGGCTTCAACTTCAGCAGGTGGTACAGCTATTTCACCTTCTACAAGGGCAGGCACCACAGCTTCAACATCAACAGGTTGTTCTTTAGGTTCCTCAGTTGGGATAACGTTTCCTTCCACAGGAGCTTCCTCAACCTTAGATTCTACATTTACAGGTTCAACCACCTCTTTGTTTTCATTTACAACACTAGTTTCCTCTTTTTTGTCCACTGGCTCTTCCACTGGCTTGGCTTCTTCTGCTAATTCTTCAACGTTTCTAATTTTATCATTCAGTTGATCTAATCCGTCTTGCATTTGAACATCTTCCTCATGTGCTTCAGCCTTCTCCTCTTCCACCACTTCATCCTCACCATCTTCACTTCTAATGTCTTTACCATTTTCCCTCAACATATCATCCAAATCCAAATATATCTTATCGTTCAGATCATTCTTTTCAAAGTTTATATGATGGTCGTATTCCGGCAACTTTATTTTATCCTCCAAGTACGCAGTTGGATCATCCCCTAAAAACACACTAACATAATCATTCAAAGTTTCCGACTCAATCTTTGCCTTCTCTATCATCAACGTAGTTTGTATTTCCAAATCATTGAATATTTTTTCGTTCAAAAATGTTTTCTTGATTGTTGGGTGTGTAACAATATCCTTCAACGATGAGATTGGCTTGAGAATATCTTCAGCCTTGGCTATGGAGTTCAAATCAAAATCATCATGGTCACTTTGAAGTTTCCTCTTCTTGGTGCCTATGTCATCGTGTACATTAAACTTACTCTTTTTACGACTGAGCAACTTGTGTTCGACACCGTTGTAAAAAACACGGTTCTCATAGAGCATGTTGTTCATCTTGTTTCTGCTCACCCATTCGGAACCTTGTAATAACTTCTTGTTACGATTGGTATTCTCATTGGAGCTAATGATGTCGTAGATCATGGATTGGTGTTCATGTTTTAAATCATATTGTCTTTTCAGTTCAGGAAAGTTTCCAGATCTTTGTTTGATTATATGTCTCAAGAAGTTTGATTCAATTTCGGACTCGTTTAAAGCAGGTTCTTCTATTTTAGTCAATGATGTAACTTCTGGCTTTATAGATGTTTTAGAAATGCCAGGACTCTTGGAGTTGGCTTCGTTGTCGCTTACTACAGCAGACTCAGAAGGCGGCTGGTTTTGATCAGAAATTGTTTGAACTGGCTCGTTTGGTATCAATGCAGGTTGTTTCTGTTGTTCTGTTGGTTCCACAACGTACGGTACATATTCTTCTTCCATATTTTAAAGTTTTTTTTAAGTTAGTGATGGCTGTGTATTTGGTTGTTGAGCATATTCTATCTTCAATAGTGAACTTAATCAGTTAAAAAGAGTTAGATTTGTTGTTTTTCTTTCTTTAAAAAAAGTTTTGCTTCCCGCAATTTTCTCCTTGTACACAAAAATCGGATATAAGCCTAGCACGTGACTTGTCCCATTCTGAGCTCAGTTTAAACAACACTTCCCAATTGGGAAACTTAATTCTTTAAAAACAATTCAATTCATTCTTTTTTGTATTAATAATTCATCATCACAGTGCCAACAGCAACTATTTAACACTCTTTTTTTATTTTCTTATATATAAATATTGGCTTTGATCTTTTTGAACTCTTCAACTTCTTTGAACAAAAGCTTGGTCAAGTCATTCATGCTTGTAATGTGTTGTTCATACTCAAAGTCAAAGGCTCCATAAGGACATACACTCTCTTCCTTCTCATTTCTGACATCTTTGAAAAACTCATGATTTAATATCTTATCACAGTTCAATCTCAGGTCTGGATCCCACTTCAACATCTTCTCAATCAAGTCTAATCCTTTATCACTGGCAAATGAATATATCGTCTTCCAAGGCATTTTTCCATATTGCGGCTTTGGCAAGCTAAATATTTCCACAGCCACAGATGATCCATATTTCATGATTGTTTCTGTTTTTGGAGTACCCAATACTTTTAAGATTTCTACTATTTGATGCATTTGATCGTTGCCCATGAATATAGGTTTTCTTCCATAAAACTCAGCCAAAATACAACCACAAGCCCAAATGTCAATTGCCTTGCTATACTTTTTTCTGCACAACATCAATTCTGGTGCTCTGTACCATCTAGTAGCAACATAAGAGGTAATATGAGATTGTTTGCCAGTTTCTGATTTAATCTTTTCAAATAAATCCTCATTCATTCCTCTAGCCAACCCAAAATCACAAATTTTTAACGTCCCTTGGATAGAACATAAAATGTTACCTGGTTTTAAATCACGATGAATGACATCTGCAGAATGAATGTATTTTAATCCAGACATAATTTGATAAAAGAAATGTTGAATGTGGAATTCAGATAATTGGACAGATGAATGGATCACTCTGGCAAGATCATAATCAATCATTTCTTGATAACAGTAAAGACCATCGTATCCTTTATCGAACACGATTTCTAAATCTAACAAATTGACAATGTTCTTGTGACCCTTAAAATATCTCATAAATTTTAGTTCTCTTATGGCTCTCTTTAATAAAATGTCTCTAGTGAAAATGTTAGTGACTTTCTTGATGGCAACTTGAGCTCCATAACTGTTTTCAATGGCAGCAGCTACAGTTCCATAAGATCCTTTTCCAATGACTTCCTTGATGGTGTAGTTGGGAGATACTTTGAATCCATACTTTGGATATAGTTTCATTTCTTTTTTGTTGTTGGAAGAAATAGTAGCAGCGGTGTTGCTGGACTTTTTCTTTCTACTTGAACCAGAAATGGATTTGTTTAATACGTAATCCAAGTTGTTTTCGTTGTCTACATATTCCAGATCGTTTGACAAAACTTTTTTTTGTTTAGATGTTGACTTTGAGTCTGTTTTCTTAAGTTTTGTTACAGCAATGTTGCTGTTGTCAACATTTAAGTTATCATTCTTCAGAAATACATTGGATATGTTCTTAGAATTGTTATAATTAACCATACTTTTAGTTTTATTGACGATGAAGGTGTTGGTTAAAGCTGAAGATTTTGTTTGTTATAGTATTTTACTTACATTATTATAATAACTTTAAGATAATTGAGATATGATAAAGTGAAAAGTTATAAAATTAGCAGTCTTTGAGGAATATATTTTCACTAGTGAAATATATTAGATTTTTTTTTTTTTTCAAATTTTAATTAATTAAACCTTTTGTAAATAATTAGTGAATTTAACTCTTAAAAGGACCATTTTAACACACGTGTAAGTATTTAAATATTGTAAAAGGTATGCCAAGCATTATCTGCAAGCCTAATATTATTGATATACACTTTAATTACTACAACTACTTATACCTTCTATATTCATATTAAACACTCTTTAGGTCACGTTTTCTCTTATAAATTACTCCTGTGGCAAAATTATATGGGTTACTCTTATATCCGAAAATTTACTTTATTTTCCAATCCCTTATCTACGTTATCTTCCAAAAACAACACTTAAGAAAACAACAGAAAACCAGTATCATTTTTACTGCTAACCACGCTATTAATATAATATCAAATAATGGGTCAGAAGCTTTCTATTTTGGCTCAGACCACTCCATACATAGACATATCATCATACATCGATCTGTTTGATGATATACAATTCATAAAAAACTTGAACAATAATTCAAAGTTCATATCAACAAACCAATGCATGACTACAGACGATGATATGCTCATCACCAAAGTTTTTATCAAGCCCAATTTAATAATGAATGAGGTCAACACAGCTCAAATGGAAATACCTCTCAAGGAAGACAACAAAATGGATTTAAACATCCCCTTGATTATACAAAACCTAAATGATGAGATTGTCAAACTCAAAGATATACCCAATGTGATTCCTTACTCTTATGTCCTAGATACTGTCAATGCAGCATACATGTTCAGACCATATGTCTCTGAATCTTTAAGAGAGAAGATCCTTGAGAATAAACAATACGAACATGAAACAAACAGGATGATTGTTTTATTCAGAATGTTCCAAATGTTGAGGATATTAGAAGACGTTCATGACAAGAATATGATACACGGAAATTTAAACATGAACAACTTTTTAGTAGATTCTTTGGATATAGTAAAGTTGACCGATTTTAGCATGAACCTGAAGCCATTTTATTTAAGAGAGGACATGCCAAATGAGATTGATTTCTATTTTGGAAAGAATAATAATAATGTTATCAAACCAAATAACTTCCATAAACCAGATGGGAAGCCACATGAAGTTAATAAACAGAAATATAGCAAGAAAGGGTTTTACTTGTCACCTGAAAGATTGAACACACAAAAAAGAAATGTTAAAGTTGAGAATGTCACTGAAGATATTAAGAAGAGTGATGTTTTCAGTTTGGGATGTGTCTTCTATGAAATGTTCATGTCATTGTCACAACAAAATAATAACAAGAATATGAGTTTGTTTAACATACAAGATGTTTTCAAGTTCAAGAATGGTGATTATTCGGAGTATGAAAAAAACTTGAGTCTTCTCTATGATGTTTTTGATGATGAGGGTGTTAGTTTGGAAATTCAACTTATCAGAGATTGCACCAGACTTGAAATTGACAAAAGATTATCAATCAAGGATATTTTAAAAAAATATAGAAAGAATGGATTGTTTCCAGATTTATTCTTTAGCTCAATGCATACAGATATTTGTACTAAGTTGAACGACATTGACCTCTTGGACTTCAAGTTTGCTGAATTCGGTAACAATATCAAAGAAACTATACTCAACATGGGATTTGAGCTTGAAATGTTGAATGACAATCAAGAAGAGAATAAGGTCTATGAAACAAATGAATTGACAAGTTTGGTAAATGAGTATAACATGTTTGAATCTGATGTATACATCTACTTGGAATATTCAGATTTACTCAGCAAATATGATCACAAATTTTTAAAACAGAACATTGCCATTTCATACATCCACATGCTTGGGAAACTTTTAAGCAAAGTGTTGAACAACTTGAATGATGTATTCTTGTGCATAAACAACATCACATTATTGTCTCAGTATTGTGATGATTCATTAAAGCTTGATATCTGTGTTTCATACTTGTTCGACTACTTCAACTCCTCAAGTAACAAACAATGCAAACTTCATGCCTTAAACAAGATGTTATTAATTTTATCCAAAATTAACAAAAATGGTGATGACCAAATTGCTGAAAATCTACAAGATACAATCAACTACTACATCTTCCCAACCTTGAAAAAGAACATGAAAGTTTACGACAACGACACTATAAAGATTGTTTTGAAAAGTATACCAAAGTTGCTAGGAATAACCAAGAACACGAAATATTTGAAAAAGGCATTGATCTCTATCATATCCTATGTTTTGACAGATCAAACAGTCAGCAACATTACCCTAAGAATTGAGTTGTTGAAACAAATACCCAAATTTCTGGACGTGTTGGGGGATCAAGTGATCAATGATTTGGTTTTGGTTCACATCATCACATACTTGAATGAAACCGTCAAAGAGATGAAAATTGAACTCATCAAGTGTCTTTGTAAGATTGGTGAGTATTTGGGTGCTATTGCCTTCAAAGAGATTATTTACCCATTGTTGATACAGAATTTGTATTTGTACAAAGATGATGAATGTGTCATGTTGGTAGTCTTGCAAAATTTGAAGGAAATTATAGAGCATTCTACCAAACAGGAAGTAAAGATATCTACAAACAGTGTGTTCAACAAGACTGACAATGTTGTTAGCAGTAATAATGGAGGGAAGCTGTTGGACAAATATGACATTTTGGAATTGATTGAGCACCACTTGTTGAACTTCTTACTACTTCCTTACAAATCATGTAAAGTTGAAGTTATTGAAATTTTGAAGCATATCCTTTTGAACAACATTGAATTGAGTGAGTTATACTGCTTGTACTACCCATTGATTAAACCATATTATCACATGAACATGGAAATAAACAAAGAGTTGTTGGATGGATCATGTAGAGGCAGCGTTACCTCTGACCAGTTTGACTACTTATTGTTTTGGCTTTTAAAGATAGACAACAGCTTCTTCTGGAAGGAAAAAAGAAAAAGTAATGATACAACTGAGTATGAATACCACAATTATTTTGACAAGAATGACATCAATGAGAATCTATCAATGGAAGACAAGCTATTCTTCAACAATTTGAAGAAGTACTACGACTTGGACACAAAACATTTCTGGAAACTATCAAAGCTAAGAAGTTACATCAAAAAAATGAGTTCCGTTCTCCCAACTGGATTCAAAGCCAAATTTTATCACAGAATGGAGAATCCAAAAAATGAGAACCCCCACACCAATTTAATCAAATCCCAATATGACCAAGACTTAATAGTGTTCAAAAACATACCTATCAACACTTTGAACTACAAAATCAATTTCAACGACATAGACCCTTCTAAGAGGAAGAAATCATCCACAGGGTTCAGTTCACGTAGGAACAGCAACAAACTAATCCCCCAGAAGTTGTTGAATGATGCCCTTCAAAACATCAATGAATCAAACTCAGTCATTGAAAGTGTTGATAGTCTGAATTCTTCCTATAGCGAGATCATGTTAGTGGAATACAAGAAGAGTGAGTATACCATCAGCAAGACGATACCTAATGAAGAAATGAGGGATAAGAATGTTTTGGATTATGTTGAGGGGATACGTGTTTTGCCTGAACTGAAAGATTTGGAAGAACTGGATATGGAAGAGAAAGAAAATTTGGAGGTTTTGATAGAAGAAGAGAAGGAGTATAGAACTGTCTTGTCCAATTATACAAAAATCAACTTCGACTATGAGAGAAAAGTTAAGATAGTCGAGAGTAATGATAAATTTGTGATTGTGGTGAATGAGGAGATGATGATGAAAAATAAAGATAAACTTGAGATTGAGATTTATGATTTAATCAAGTTTGATAATTCTAACATTTTGGATAAATCTAAGTTCATGAAGAAGTTTGACATAGGGATGTTGGTTGATGGAGATGAGAGAATTGCTATAGTATCTTTAAAGTTTTGGATGAATGACATTTTTGTAGTTGCATTATCCAATGGTCAAAACATTATAATGAAACTCCATTACACTGACACTTTGTGTATCTCAACTTTAAACACTTTCAGACTTGCCAAGCCTGAGTTTTTGGTGAGCTTGAAGTTTGCTGATGACTACATCTACGGAATGAGTAATTACAGCAACTTCTACAAATATGACTATGTCAAGAATGAGATGAAGAAAGTGTATGAATACAGATCCAAGGTTATGGATGAATTATATGACAATATGGATGGTAATGATGAATCCTTTGACTATGAAGTTTGTAAAGACTTTACTATTCATAAGAATGTGATGTTTTTGGTCACTACAATGAACAATGTCTACACTGTAAACATGGATTTTAAAGTTATCATGGATGTCTACAATTTGTATGAAAAGGCTTCAGGTGATAAGAAAAAGCGTGATAGTATTATTGTGCCATTTTACAGCATCAATTCTTATGATAATGGAAAGTTGGTATTCACAGGAGGTTACTCATTAAGTTTGATGTTGATATTTGACATCGGTGACTTTCTCGAAGATACTAAGAACAACTTTGTTATGAGCAAAGAGGTGATATTAAAGAACACAGTTAGTTATTACAGCGATGACTTATATGATAAGTTTATTTTAAAAAAGGTGATGGACAGTAAGGACTATTTGAAAATGAAGAATGTTTTAGCAGAAGATGATGGTAGAGATGTTAACTATAGCTGGATGGATCACAAGATGCTGATGTTTATGGATAAAGAGAGCAATGATCTTGTTTTGATGAACACAGATAATGGAGCCAATGAGATAATATTTGACAATAACAACAATAATGAGAATTACAAGAAGTATAATATGAATAACCAGTTGAGACTATACTATAGAAACGTTGATAGTGGTAAGAATAAAACGAAGATAGAACATTTCAGATACATCAAGGTTGATGAAGAAAGCAGCATATTGCTGTTGCTGGATGTTGACAGCAACATGTTCATCTACAACTTATATAACAATTAATTACTTTTAACACTGATTACATGTTAAATATAATATATTAAAATAGTTTATAGTATGTTTAGTTTAGGTTATTTTTAGTGTAGTTAATTAAATGTAAACATTGTTTAGTGTTGCTCTTATATCCGATTTTAAAACATTTAACTACATATAAATCACATCTATAGGCGAAATCAAAAAAAAAAAAGGTGAAAAATAAACAAAAACACACACACCAAAACACCTAACCATGGATGAACTTTATAGCGAGCTGACTAGCTACAAGAACAGATACAAGATTAATACAAACAGCAATCCTATTCCTCTGTCTTTGAAATTGCTGGATACCTCTTCTATTGGTCTGAATAGAAGTTTGAACGACATACTACACCAGAATGATGCTATTAATAACCAGTTCAAGAAGTATATTTTAGAGAATGATGATAATATCATTGAGCTGAATGATAATTTGAATGATTATATCAGAATATTCATTAAGTACATTAATACTAAGAATGTTGATTATGTGGATAGTGAAGTTGATAATTTCAACACTAACAATATTAAGACGTTGAATAATAAGATCACCAAGAACTCACATATTCTAAAGTTGTTGAATCTTATAGAGGTTATTATTAACAAACAGAGGGAGATGGATGTGAAAATTAATGAGTTGAATTTGAACAGTGATAACCTTGAGTTGAATTCTTTGAAATCTTTGATCAATCAATTTGCTTATCTAGATGGATTGATTAATAGTAATAAATTGTACTTATTGAAGGATTACAATATTATAAACACTAATCAAAAGATTAAGGGTAGATTGAATGTATTGATTGAGATGTTTATTGTAAAGATTATTTTTGATAAAAATAGCGTTTACACAGTAAGTGAAATGAAGATGATTTTATCAGAATTGATTGAGTTGATAGATAACAATGAATTGATTCACAACATTATTCTAAACATTGATAAGACTGAGACATTTGACAAAATTTTGATCAAAGAGATAAACTATTTGAAATTTGAAAACATTCAAAAATACGAAGTGATAAAGAAATACAAGTTTAAGAATTTGAAGGATATTTTAAATGATAATAATGAATCAAACATCAACGAGATCATTAGAAAAAACGAATATGATATTATCATTTATGAATTCTTTGAAACCTTCTTTACAAACTTGGAATCTAAGTTTGAAAGATTGTTGATATTATCCAGATTGGTTGATAGTAAATCTGAAGACAACTCCAACACCGACCAAGTCATTTTACAAATTGAGAATTTTATAATAAAGATCATGAAGATGTACCTAATTCCTTCATTGAACATCAAAACCAGTGCTACCAACAAAAGCCATAACAACAAATTGTTTAACATAGATAAGTCATTGATCACTAATAACAATGTGAGTGTGGTTACCAACAACACCAATGATTTGTTGATTGTGCCAGCCAATGTTTTGAATTTGAAGTACATACTGCCAAACTTGATACCGATATTGAAGCTATCTCCAAACAACAATTATTTGAACAACTTTTTGAATCATCATTATTTGAATGAGTTGACAATCAATTTCAATACTTTCACAATATTGAAGAATAATAACATTTCATCAATTCAAAAATTGATATCCAATTTCATAGTGTTTTACAACAAGTTATTCACATTGTTCAAAGGGTTGGAGTTCCAGTACAATCATAATTTGTTGAGTATTATAGTGAAGAACATAGAAACTTTTATTAATGAATTGATGGAGTTTATAACAAACTACTTCAAACAATTTGAAATCAAGAACAGAACTGAAAAACAATTTGATGTCAAGAACTTTGAGAATATTAAGAGAGATATTGATCATTGGATGATCAACGACATTGACATTGATACAGTCAGCAAGTGTTTTGATCTTTACGAGAAGTTAAAAAATCTAGTACAATGGTATGAAAATAATATTATTTTCAATGTCATTGAAGAGAATGGAGATGACAACATAATTGAAAAGTGGATATTGAACGACGAGGAAATCATCAACAATAACGATTCCATTTTTAATGACTTGACATATTTACCGAATATCAATGGTATGCAAATATTGGCAAGTTTGAACAATAACATAAGTTCATTCATGAAGGTGAAGTTTGACAACATATTCATTAATGATTATTACTACACCAAGATGAAGTA
The DNA here is from genome assembly GCA_030573475.1 of Hanseniaspora thailandica (nom. inval.). NCBI lineage: Eukaryota > Fungi > Ascomycota > Saccharomycetes > Saccharomycodales > Saccharomycodaceae > Hanseniaspora > Hanseniaspora thailandica (nom. inval.). The sequence goes on along the minus strand of JAJMDF010000252.1, from coordinate 14,029 downwards.
TTTCAGTCTTCATTTAGTGAACAAATGCATAGGGAACATTCTCTTTAATAATGACTCTAATAACAATCTTTATTTAAGAGAAGATTTGAATGTGAACGATAATATTACCAAGATCAACACTGTAGTAGAGAAGTTATCTGATGAAAATGAGTTCATGAACACATTCATAAACTTCTGTATCATTAATAACTTCATGAAGGTAAAGAATTTGAATAACTTGAAGTATATCATTATGAATTTGTTGAAGCTGAATAACATCGATTGTAGCAACACCATCAACATTTTGAAGCTTTACCAATTGAACGTGAATGATATTATAGACATTTATAACAATAACAACATTGATGTTGATGTGGAGGTGATCAAACACTTGGTGAAGTTGAAGATTGTGGAGGAGAGTGATGGTAACCAAAGCATTGCGAATATAAGACTGAATGGTCTGTACAAGAAGATAGGCCAGTGATGATATGTATATTTTCAATTTTTTTCTCATAAATTTCGATACGCTTGATTCTTTTTTTCAGAAATGTAGCTTTACGCGTCTTATAGAATTTTCATTCTTTTTGGCAAAACGAATGATGAACACACCAAAAAAATTAGTGCAATTATAATTAACCGAAAGGTGGTTAGCCTTTTATATATATAACAATAATGGAGTTTGATTTGTCAGATGATAGTGACTTTGAGATCATTGATGTAGGAAAAAGTGTTTCCCCTGCGAAGAATCCACCGAAATCCATGGATGACATCGACGTGATTGAATTGAGCATCACCGATGATTCCAGTGATGACGATAAACAACATGTGAAAGAAAAGGATTTCTTACATGATAATGCAGATGATGATTTTTTAGATGATCACCAAAGGATAAAGACACCAATGTCGAAGAGAAAACTTAAGAATGTTAATAATAACCAATCTGAATTGTTCCTTAAAAGTCCAGAACAAGAGGTTATAAAGTTGAATCAACAAGATAAAGAGAAGTTGTTTTTGAATAGTGATCATGAGAAATCTGACTCTTTTGACGACCTTGGAAAAGGTTCAGCTCATAAAAGAAATATACAAGAGATAGGTAACGCTTCTAATATTAATAAAAGACAGAAAACTAGAAGCAACATAAGCCTCAGCGCAGATTTAAGCGATGAGAGCATATTTGGTGCCAACCTTGACTCTCCTATATCAAAACAGAAAGAAGTGAACAACAACGACATAGTATTTCTAGAACTATCCGACTCTTCCGATGATGAGAAAGCCACCCCACAAATCATAAACAATACCAATCTCACAAAGGCAGATGAATTAGTAACAAATTTCTTTGCCAATGACGACCTTATCCTTTCTCAAGGGAACAAGACTGAAAACTCCATCATGTTAAAAGTCCAAGAAATAATCTCTGATTTTGATTCTTCCATTCCCCAAAATAATGTTGGTAATGTTGATAAATATGTGAGTAATTGGGAAATAACCCCACATGTGGATTACTTGGCAACTATCAGACTCAATGCCGTTGACCTGGATCTTCAATTGAGGGAGATACATAAAACGAAGCTGGCAAAACAAAGGTATACACAAGCTAATAAGGTGAATCGTGTTTTTAAGAGTGATATAGTGGAGAAGGAGTTGTGGATGATAAGTAATCTGGATTTGACTATGAAGAATAATCAACAGGATTGTTTTTATATCCAGAATGGAGATTTACTCATAAAAAAGAGGGAAGAAGGGTTTTTGAAGAGAGACGTGAAAGAGTTGGTGAGGTTGGTGCCGGAGTTGAGGTATGCAACGTTCATGAGAAGGTTGACTTCGGTTTATGAACTCAATTCGGATATCTTTTTGCCAATCACGGATTTGATGAAGATTGGGAATAGACTGAATAATGATGGGGTGAAGATTGACTTTGTGGATGTGGATATGTCAGAGACTTTGTTTTTGATTGATGTGCAGAAGTTGTTTGAAATATTCCATTTTAAGGAGTATACAAATGTGAAGAAGAAGTTTGAGGATTATTTGATGAAGAATAAGAAAATTACAATGATTCTGACGAGCTTCAACAAGTTTAAGACAAAGTTGAATAAGTGGGAGAATTCTAGACAGTTGCAGCAGTTCAACAGTTTACATCAAACTGGGAATGCCACAGCTAAGTCAAAGAAGAATTTGATTCCTGAAGAGTACTTGAATATTTCTTTAAACGACATAAATGAATTCATTCTACGTTTGCAGATGACATATCCTACACATGTTCACTGCCAAATCATAGAAACTGAGCTAACCTTTATTAATGATTGGATGTTAAACTATTTGAAGACAATATTACGTAGAAGATATACCGACAAGAAGGAGAATGTTATACTCAAGAGCAAAGCTGTGACATCACAAGCCAATCCATTCGACAACTTCTTATTAAGTCTTTCAGGAATCACTCCAAACAATGTAACACAAATATCTACTACATTAGGTAGTAGTTATCAAAGTTTAGAAAAAAACATAGTGAGAATGAATACTATGAATCAGTACAAAGGAACAGAAAAGAAAATCATAAATTTGTTGTATAAATTCATAAATAGTAAACATAAAGATGAGTTATTATGATAAATAGGAAATCAATTGATGATAGTCGTCTTGGTTAAGTCTATCCCAACAGCTTGGGGTTGCCTTCAGCACAGAAAGATGTTGGACCAAAGAAGTTTTGTATTCAGGAATGATGTTGGTGATGAACTTTTTTTCAATCAAAGTGTTTAACAATCTTATGGAATTGTCCAATACATATATTTTATTATTCTTTTCATCAAACTTTAACAATTTTAAAATGTTGGTAGGTAAGTCCATTTCCAACCAGAACTTCATTATAGTAGGTTCGTTGACATCGCTGACAGTTAACAATGATTGTAATAAAGAACTTAATTTTAGTTTAATTCCGGAGTTCATGTCATCAATGATTGTGAATAGTTGCTTGATTATTTTATTGGATTCTGGATTGGTGAAGAACATTGCACCCCATTTAGGATTATGTCTGACCAAATTGGATAAACCATACAAACTCTTGCTTATGACAAGTTGGACATCATCAACGTTTTGACCTTGTTTTAAATATTCTAATAAATTTGAGATCATCTCAATCATTAAATCAGCTACATTAACTTTTTTATCTTCTTCGTTAGTGGTAACAAACTTCATGTAATCATTTTGTAATGGTTCGTTGTTTTGACAAGAAGAACCAACAATTTCAGCAATGTTGGCAATGAATTGCCAGTTGCCATATTCTAATTCTTGTTTGAAGTTTTTCAAAATGTTTAAAATCTCATCAATCAACTTCATGTAACTCAAAACAGAGCTGTTGTCGACGTTTTCAATCAAAAACAAGAAGTTTTCAGAAGCTTGGATTCTGTTTTGGAAATCTTCTTCAGAAACTTCGTTTTTGTTAATGGTTATGGCCATGATCTTCATGTTTAATTTCATTAATGTTGGGTCATCGTAAGTTTGTTCGTTGTGTTCCTTCAACAACATTTGCTTAAGCATGATTTGTTGTTCGTATGTCAAAGAAGACATGTCGACTTCTTCACCATTAGCTATTTTAGTACTCCAGGCTAGTAATTTATCCATTCTATCAGTATATTTCTTTAGGTTTCTTGGTCTTCAACTTTTAAAATTTTCAAAAAAAAGAAAAAGAAATGGCTTTTGATGAGTTTTCAATTCCTTACGCGGATTATATAAAGGGTGAGAATTTCAACCTAAAAAAACACGTGCAGATTTTCTGGAATGTTCTAAACATCGTCAACATACTCGTTGGCATATCTGAAGTCATCCAGCACAAAGTAGTAGTTCAGCTTGTAGGTGTTGTTGTAGTCATCAAAGTACATCTTCACCACATCATCATACTTCTTTCTGTCTATGTCCTTGCCAAACTTCTTGATGAACTCATCTATCAATATGTTTTGTACAAACTTCTTCAATTCAATGTCCTTTTTCTTGCCAAAGATTTCATAGTACAATTTCATTACTTGTTTCAAGTATTCCAAGATCATCAACACTTGTTGAATCCCCATTGTTTGGTTATAATTTTTAATAACAATTAATTCATCATACTTCTTCTTTCGGTTGCTGAAGAAAATGTACCCTAAGTCTAAACTTGAGTCTATGCTCTTTAACTGATCTATACATTGTTTGATCTTGTAGTCGTTTGTTAATTCATTCAAAATTATGTCTTTAAGTAACATTTCGTATTTACTCTTTAATATCTCATCATGCATGTTGTCTCTGACTAAATCATATATTTCATCATATTGCTTTCTTTGAAGTAACAATTGATATTGATCATTCATGTTTCGGTCTGCTATTTCAAGACTGGTTTTTCTGCTGTTCTGTTTAATTGAACTTTGGAATTGTTGATCCCATATATCTGGTGAAGAAGAAGCAGAGTTAAGTCTAGGTGTTGATGGTTGTGAAATGTTTCCGATAAATGAAGTTACTCTTGGTTTGTTGTAACTACTCAATCTTCTGCTGTTATTTTGAGAAGTGTTTATAATTGATAATGAAGGTTTTTTGGTATGTTTTATTGGCTTCTTTGTAGCTAAGTATTTGTTCAATGATTGAATCTTTTTATCCAATTTGTTTATATCTTGTTCTAGCACTTTGTTATCTTTAAGAACATTATTAATTTGATTTAAAAAGTCTTTTAATATGTTTTCATTAAGTTCTGTATTCAAAAGTTTATTTTCATCCTTTATTTTGTTAGATAGCTGATCAACTATAGTAGTAAACATGCTTAAAGTTTCTGTTTTTGATCTATTTTTGTTTAATAGCAATTTGTTTAAGACCATGTTGTAATCAAAGTTATCTGTGTCTAAATAAGACATTACTAATGAATCATTTAATACAATGTTATCTTGAGGGTAATTGAGATCAGGCAATGCATGGTTATTTATATCTTTGAGAGATTGTTCTAAGGTTTGGTTGTTGTTATGATGAAAAGAAAGTCTTCTTTTCATCTTGACATTAGTCTTGTGAGTTCTCTGAGAGTCGTCCATTATGATAATTGGTTGTTTATTGGTGTATCTTTGGTGTGTTTTATACTATCACTTGTGTTTAGAGATAATAAAAGGGATTAAACACACATAGAAGTGTGAATAATAATAATAACATCTCTTATATCCGATATTGACAATTATTTTATATTTACCCTGCTATGGTATAAACAAATTACCTAAATAGGAAATAACTGTACTTAAAAAAAATTTTTTCCTTTCTGTATTTTTTTTTTTTGATTTGGAATTTTGTTAGTGTAGCACTTTCGCAGCACATTTCCATTGAAAAACAACATCTTGTAATAATAACTTTAGTAACAAATAACATAAAATACTTCATTCTTTTATACAATTTAATACTATTAACAAATAATTCCTATAACCAAATATTATAACAGCAGTGTCTAATCAATACCATTATTGTACCCTAACCATTTACATATACTTTCAAAATACAACATATGAGCATCAATTCATTGGAAATCAATAACCTTATACTTCAGTACTTAAAGGAAAACAACCTCCTTCTTAGCTACAACGCTATTAAATACGAGCTTAATGAAAAATATAACATAAACATCAATAACAACAATGTGCCTTATGGTATGTTGATTAATCTCATTCAAAAGGGTATGTTCTATTCTCAACTAGAAGCTCTCAATACAAACTCAAATACAAGATTTATTGATGACAACATATACACTCTACAGCAGCTTTATGAAGACAACAAGGACAAGCTGCTTTATGCTAATGATTCAAATAATACCAAAAATAATAACAAAAAAAGAAAATATAATAATAATGACGATGATGAGGATATTGATTCAAGTGTGGTCCACAACTCTAATGAAATAACTAATGAAACTTATAATGACATTGAGCTGGAGTATAAACAAAAGTTCACCAAGGCATTTGAGCTATATGAAAAGAACTTGGTCCAAGAAGATTCAAACAAAGATGTATCCATGGAAAGTCTTAAACCAGAAAAGGTTATTAAAAATATTGAACCTGTGGTGAAGTACAATACCAGTTATTACTCCGCGTTGTCCAACAACTCATTGATTTCAACTATCAAAGAACCATCTAGAGAAAAGGGGTTCTTGACATCTATAGATATAAACAACTTGATAAACTTTGAAGAAAGTAAACATATTGAAAGTATCAAGATGAGTAAAGTAATAATGAGAAAGCAAGCAGCTGTAGCTGATGCCGAAAACAAAGATGATGTCAATGCCATCAGTTCAATATCTTTATCTTCATTGAGTAACAAAGATTTGCTTTACTATCATTTACAAAACAGTTCCAACAATGCAAAGCCATCTTCTGATTCTATTACAAAAGAAGAAATTGTGTTGTTCAATCAACCTAATTCTAATATAATCCAATTCAACAAAGATAAATCATTGTTTGCAGTTGGGTTGGATGATGGAACTATTTTACTTTACACCTCTCCTGAGAACAAACTTCTGACTAAATTATCAATGCACAAGAAGAGTATACTTCATTTGAATTTCAATGAGAATAATTCATTGTTAATCTCTATTGACATAAAAGGAAATGTAATAATATGGGATCTTCTGAAGTATCAATTACTAAGCATAATTGAGAACACAAAACTTCCAGGGTTTGAAAGCATATTCATTACCTCCATGAAATTCCTCATTCCCTTAAAGGAAGAAAACAAAACGTTCATAGGGATATATGAAGTGATGAATGATTTCATGAGTGTGAAACAAATAGGTAAACTCAAGAATTCAAATTCATCTATTTTGTCAATGAAAATGTTTTCAAAGTGGAATTTGTTGTTGACTTTGAATGATGATAATCAAATAAGAATTTATAAAGGAAAGAACACCTCCACACCAACGTTCACAACAATGTTGATTGGAGAGGATGATAATATTTTGGATGTGTTCATTAATGAGTTGAGTGAAAACATGTTCTTGATCACAGGAGTGAGCATTAAGGCTAAATTGACGAATTTGATTATCAATGTGACTGAAGAGAAGTGTAATATTATTCAATTGAATTTCAATTCTTCATTGTTGATGGATGTGGATGAAGTTCCTATCATTGCTGCTGAGCTTCATGATAAGAAGATGTTGGTTTTAGGACAAATCAATGGGAATGTGTACGTGTATGATGTTGCCAAGTTGTTTGATGAAACCAATGATGATGAGGAAAAAGTCTTTTTGAAGTATCAGTACTTGGAAGAGAATAAAGAAACTCACTTGACATCTTTGAATGTTTTTGATAACAGCGATAAGGTGTTTATAAATGCTGGCTATGACAAAGGTTCCAGTAAGATTTTTAGTATATAGAGATTTATAGTGATGAGATAATGTTTTGAATCGGTTTAGGTTTTCTTTTGGTTGGAATGTCACGTGTGTTGGGAAAAGTTGATTTACCATTTGAAAATTTGTTTTTTTGCTTTCTTCCTATCGTCAACTCATTTATAAAAATGAAACACACCCAAGTTAAAGTGGTAAACCAAAGATGGATAACATTATAGATAATAGAAACATATACAGTCTGAATTCAGACATTAACACCTTAAATAATGATAAACTGCTGCTGCGTGATGACAACTCTTCATTGCTTATACTAATCATAGATTTACAGAATTTTTTACAATTTGAATCTGACATTTCCAAGATTTTAAAGAATGTGATTATATTTATTAATGCCCATTTGGCTTACTCATCGAGTAACAAAGTCTGCTGTATAGTCAATGATGAAAAGGAAGGTACTCAGTTTCTTTACCCCAACGATGACGACATTAGCGAACAGAAGGAATACATGAATGAAGACACATACCAAGAATTCAAGAAAATAGACGAAAGTATATTAAACAAGTTGAACAATTTAATAAAAGCCAACAAACCAACAAAACTGACAAAACAAAGATCGAACATTGCCGGATCAATGAGTTGTGGGCTCACTTACATCCACAGAGTTCTTAAAGAATCCATTTCCTTAAAAGCTCGAATGGTAGTTATCACAGGAGAATCCAAGAACAACAACATAGTCCAAAGTCATCAATACATCCCCATCATGAATTGTATTTTCACTTCACAAAAGTTGAAATGCCCAATAGATGTATTGAAAATAAATGATGTCAACATGACCACCAAAGAAAACTCCAACTCGTTTTTACAACAAGCAACGGATGCGACTAATGGGATATACTTAGAGATCAATGATGTGAATGGGATGATCCAATATTTGACTACAATCTTTTATTTGAATACAGTCATAACATCTACTTCCATTGATACGAATTTGAAAATTAACAATTCATTGGATATGTTAAATGATAAAGATGTGGAAGATGTAGATACAGTTGTTAAATCACATGATGATATTTTGGTGAAACCATCCACCACCCAAGTTGATTTCAGAACTTCATGTTTCCTAACGGGAAAGATTGTTGCTGTGGGGTTTGTTTGTAATGTTTGTTTGGTGGTGATATCCCATATACCAGGACAGTTGAAGGATTGTCCATGTTGTGGATCGACGTTTGATGAGAAGAGTTTGAAGAAGTTGAAGTATTGGCAATTGCAACAGAATAGTAACAAGAAGAAAGGATTTATTAAGAAGGTGAACAAGGCTATGGCGGGGAGTGGAAACAGTGCTAAGAAGCCTATAGAGTTGTAAATGAGAATGTAGACCAGCTTTATACATAAGGTGATTAAATTCCTTTTTCCAGAAAAAAAAAAAAAAATTATTAAAACTTTTCTCCCCGATCTTAGCGAAAAAAGTGTGAAAATTTGAAAAGTTTAAACTTCTCAACTTAAATTGTACAGAACCATACAAAACTACATATATAAGTATATATTTTTAAATAATGTCTGATGAATTGATCACCCCTCAGTTAATAGACCCACCAAGTGAACCATCTCCAATAATCTCCATTTTATCAGGTTGTTTTGGGGGTATAGCCCAAGTCATCACTGGTCAACCATTTGACTGTGTGAAAGTTCGTCTTCAAACAGCCCCTGCTGGATCCAATCCATCCTTAGTTTCCGTAGTTAAGGAAATTGTGACTAAAGAAGGTTATGCTGCATTTTATAAAGGAACCACCACACCCTTACTAGGTATTGGTGCTTGTGTTAGTGTTCAATTTGGATGCAATGAATACATGAAAACATTTTTTAATAAGAAGAACAAAGGTTCAAACATGAAGTTGACACAATACTTCCAATCAGGTGTCATAGCTGGGATTGCCAATGCTCCATTAGCTACAGTCATTGAACATGTGAGAATCAGACAACAAATTAATAAATCTAAGAATGCCCCAGGAGCTTTACAAATATTTAAATCTTTACAACAAAATAATGCATTGTGGAGAGGATTGTTGACAACTGGAATTAGAGATGGGTTTGGGTTGGGTTGTTATTTCACTTTCTATGAATTTTTGATCAACAATCAGTTGAAGAACAATTTGAAGTATAAAGGAGATAGAAAGAACATTGAATCATGGAAGTTATGTACATTTGGAGGGTTATCTGGTATAGTTCTTTGGTTGTGCATCTATCCAATAGACATTGTAAAATCCATCAAGCAAACTGGACCTATGGATAAGAAGCCTGAAGGTATTATCAAGATCTTCAGCGGGTTATACAAGGTTGGTGGTGTTTCTGGCTTCTTCAAGGGGATTGGACCAGCATTGATCAGATCCTTCCCAGTGAATGCTGCAACCTTCCTAGCCTTTGAAGCATCCATGAGAGCGTTATCTTAAGTAATGAGAACATCTTCGTTATCGCTTTGAAAGGTGATTGAATTAAAGCGGGAGAGATAAAAACTATGGTTACTTATCCCGTTGTAGTGAAGAATCCTTGCCTTTTTTTTTCTTAACGCGTGTTGAGTCACAATTTCTATATACAGCTGGAAAAAAATTTAACACTTAAATGTTGTTCACTAAATTAACAGTTAAAAGGAGATATTATAGATAACCATTAAATATTGTTATATAATACATGAACTTCTTAAAGCCAGAGAGTGTTTACAAACTTGAAAACATCAGAAACGAACTAGTTCAAATGGAGGACTTCATCATCTTCCAGTTCATCAAGAGATCAGAGTATCCAATCTCATCCATCTTGTACTCCGCCGATAAGCAAATCAGACCACAATTACCTGAACCAACTTTTGAAGGATCATTCTTGGACTACATGCACAGAGAACTTGAGATTTTACAATCTAAGTTAAGAAGATTTGATAGTCCTGATGAAAAGCCATTCTTTCCGGAAGATATACAACCAAGTTTATTAGAAAAAATCCAATACCCAAAGTTGTTGGCAGATAAACATAAGATTAATTATAACAATAAGATTAGAGATTTGTATGTTAATCAATTATTGGACTTGATAGCAGATCAAACTCCAGATATAGAATACATTAACCAGCAATTGGGGTCAATCACAGTTATAGACATAGAGTTGCTGCAAAATTTGAGTAGAAGAATTCATTTTGGATTGTTTGTAGCTGAAAGTAAATTCAGAAGTGATGTTGATAAATTCACTACTTTGATTAAGAATAAGGATTATAATGGGATCTATGAAGCAATCACCAATAACGAGGTTGAAGAGAGAATATTGAAGAGATTGGAGGATAAAGGAGATTCATATATTTACAAAACTTCCAAGAATAAGAAGATCACACCTAAGTATTTGGTGACAATTTATAAAGAATTTATCATTCCATTGACTAAAGAGGTTGAGGTTGAGTATTTGATGAACAGATTGAGTGATGAAATAGACGTCACAGGCATGTGTCCTATATAAACATCTATATATATATATAAAGTTCTTTTTATGGGGAGGTAATAATTATATCAAATAATTATTTTAACATCTATTCAATAGATGATGTGAAGTGTGATTCTAAAGGCATCATGATGTCAATGTAACAAGCCAATAAACCAATAGAGCATGATAACAAATCAATCAATGCGCTGTCAGCAGATTGGATGCTAGATTCTTGTTCTTGAAGGAATAGGTACCAGTATATAACCAAAGAAGCCCAAGCAATGACTTTATTTCTTAAGAACAAGGAGATCATAGGAAGAAGTTTTGTTATAGGGCCTCTGAAAGACTGGTTATTAAGTGACAAGTGTTTGTTTGGAATGGCTCTGTGGATGTATCTGACAGCTAGAGATTCGTCTCTTAAAGGATCAAAAGCAGGTTTATTATCAGTCATTATTATATGTTTGTGTTAAAGTGTTGTTATTGGTGTAATAAAAGTGTGTTTTCTTCTTCCGGGTTTAAAAAAGTTGAATGAATGTTATATATATATGTGTGTGAGTGTGGATGCTTATGTCCGAAAATACATACATTTGATTTATTAAACGTTTAATAATACTATAAAAGAAAGTATTGATGGTGTTATAAATTCTACATTCTGATGTCAATACATTTATATCTATAATACCATTTGCAATAAATTAGTAATTTAATAATAACACTCTTAACACCGAGAGAGACTATCAACCATATTACTTTATCTCTTCATTTTTTCAAATTTCTTTCTCTTTTTTTTTTTTTTTTGAAAAAAATTTTTTTTACTAAAATTCATAACAGGGCTGTTCACTGGTAGAGTTATTTTGAAAAAAAAAAAAAAAACAATAAACAATTCATTTCCAATTTTTGCTTTCTCTTTTGTTCATACACCCATATCCTATTTTACTTTTTATTTTTTTAAAAAAAATTAACAACTGTTGTTCAATAGTCAATTGTTAGGTTTACGTATACCTACATCTATCTTTATTTTATTATTATTATTAAACAACCAATGGATAATGACAACAAGGCTGCTGAGCAGCCTCCAAAGGAAGATACTCCTACTACAAAAAGAGAAACATTCAAAGCTAACATTATTAGAGCAACCCCAGATATGAAAGTACCTGATGTTCCTTCCCCAGACAACATCAAAATTCCTAAAAGATTAGAATCTAAAAACGCCAATGGTAAGATTAGAAGACCTCGTAATGCATTCATCATCTTTAGATCTCACCAACATAAAACTTTTGTCGACTCTTTTATCAAGGACAACAAGCCAGTTCCTCACAACTCAGAAATTAGTAAAATGATCGGTGCCCAATGGAAATCATTAACTCCTGAAGAAAAGCAAGTTTGGGTTGATGCTGCCGATAAAGAAAGAACAGATCATTTAACTAAACATCCTGATTATAAATATCAACCTGTTCGAAGAAAAGTTAAAAAGGAATTGAAAGAAAAGGAAAAAGTATTGAAAAAAAATAAATTAAAAGTTTATAATGCCATTGAAAAACAAAACAAACAAGCTGAATTGGAACATCAAAATGTACATGAAGAAGGTAATTTCCAATACTTTTCTCCACCAACTTTAAAAGCTAAATCAATTAAAAATGAATTAAAAGATGGCAAAGATGATACTTTCAATAAAGGGTTTAGCAACTTGTATGAAATGAACCAAACCAATCATTTGAATCATAACAACCAAATGGCTGCTGGCTTGAGAGAGAACAGCAATGGTGGCAATGGTCATATCAATTATTTACAACAAGGTGCTAATAGTCAAAGTAATTTGGCCATTGATAGATTTCAAATGGAACAATTCCAACAACTCAAGCAATTAGAACAGCTAAAGCAGCTGGAACGAATCAGATACTTGCAACAACAACAGTACATGATGATGCAACAACAAATGATGTCACAACAGGCCCAACACCTCGAAACAACTACACCCAATACTAAGAACAATTCGAATAACGAAGGATTTGAGGCAACTCAACCAGTAGGTGACTTCTACCAACGTGTGCCTGCCCAACAACCATATGCACCTGTGAGTCAGGTTGTAGTAGACAGAAGAGGTGTTGAAGAGGACAACGCTCAATTTGAAGATGGCCAACCACCTATGACCAATCCATATTTGCAACAACAACAATATTACATGTATTTACAAGAACAACAAGCCAACAAGCCTTATCAACAAGATGTAGGGTATGAATATTATTACCCACAAAACGAGAATGTTCCAGCATACAACAACTTTGTAGGATTCCAAAACTATCAACAACCTGAAGGAACTCCGCCAAAACAACATCAAAACACACAGTATATTCCCCAACAACAGTATGGCCAGTATTACAACAATGGTGTGCAGCAACAACAGGGGTATTATTATGGGAATGAGTACCCACAAGGAGAGGAGTACAATGCTTAAAGATGTTGATTTATATATGAATTTTTTTGATTAAGCGGACATAAGAAGGTGTTTAGACTTCTTTTTGAAAAAAAAAAAAATTTTACCTAGAGTTTTGATCTTCCCGCGTGGATTTTCAACAACTTTCAGGTGTTAACTTTGACTTTTGAAGTACAAAGTTGCACCAAGATTATTGTTTTGATTATACTATTTACAAATATTAAATATTATTAAGTAATAACCACACACACATATATTGTAGCCACTAACTCAATAAAATGAATCCTTTAGTTTCCAACATCGGTGTCATGTTGTTGTCCAACTACATCTGTAAAAGATTGGACATGACTGACCCAAAGATCATTGATTACTTAAGAATCTTTTACGTTTCTATCAATGCCTTGACTTACTTGATCTACACTTACATCAAGTTACAAATCAAGAAGACCAACAACTTAAAGACCATCAAATACAAGAACCAAAAGTCTCCAATGGAGTTATTGTTCAAGGGTGGTAATGATGACACTCCAGCCGAAGCTGAAATTGTCAAGACCATTGCCGATTACGACTTAGAACAAGTCGATGCTTTGTTAAAAGGATTCTATACTTCTTGGTTGATGATGGCCGGTATGCACTTGTACATGAAGTACACCCAACCATTGGTCCAACAAGGTATTTCCCCAATCAAGGCATGTGTTGAACACGACTTGTTCAAGGCTTATATTTTAGGTCAAGAAGTCCAAAGACCATTCGGCCAACAACAAGCTGCTGATGTCAAGAAGGATGAAAAGCCAAAAAAGAAGCTGCCAGCTGTCAAGAAGGATTAA